>JANHFX010021532.1:97044-118193 GCA_027560015.1 Chloroceryle amazona | reverse complement strand
TTTGCTGTGTGGGGTTTATCTGGTGACCTGGTTCTTAAGGGCCTCTCTAAGAAAAAAGGTTCCTTGGATTGCAAAGGAAAAGCCGGCCGCTCGGGGGGGGGGGGGGGGGGGGGGGGGTTGGAAGGGGGGAAGAAACATAGGAACATCCTTAGTGGGACCCATCCATCTGATCCACTGGGATCAGTAGAGTTAAAAGCACTATATGCTGAAACCTTGTAGAGAGGATTTTTTTGGTGTCAGGGAAGATGGGAAGCTTCCCAGGCCCTAGGAGAGAAGACGGGGGGTCCTTTCTCCTTGCTGCACGCACCCAACTGACAGCCTTTAACACCTGTCCAGCTGTTGGAGCTGCTTCTTGATGTGGCTTTTGGATCCAAGGACACAGTGGGTGGCATTAGAAGATTCACAAAAGATTAAAAGAACTATTATTCCCCTTCTTTTTCTTCACACATGAAAAAGTAGGAGGAAGATGTGGAAGGAGCATATCATGACCACAGAAAGGGGCACTTGATCCAAATTCCAGGGATAAGAAAGAAAAACATGTAGTGAGATGAGTTAAGTAAATGGTACAGAGGAAGATGGAAGACAAAGCAGAACAAGTAAAGAGGTCACTTGCAGGGGTGGGTGATTTCAGAGTGTCTTTATAATGCAGCCCAAGTTGGGTCCCTCCCACAGTTATTACCATCAATAATTACATCTACCTAATGCTTTCCTCTTCTAAGCCCTTTACAGGCATTTGCATACTGTGGATGGAGTCAATAAAGACACAAAGAGCGCTAGAGATAGGATTCAGCAAGAAAGAGCCCTTTGAAAAACAGAGGAGAGGAGGAGAGACACCTTATCATTGCATCCATGGTAAACCCCCCAACTCCAAAGCGGCAGACCTTCAGCATAGCATTCATTTGAAGAACAAAACAACCCACAAGGACCAAAAAGCACCAAACAACAAAAAAAGAGGTTTTGGTTTGGACATGGAAAGCTTTTTCTGTGGGGAAGGAAAATGCTGTTATTCATTTAAGACACTCTAACTAAACTTTCTGACAGGTGGTCCTGGGGATACCACCCTCCTGGGGCACTACTCACCCTTTGCCAATTTTTTAACATGTCCAGTACACCCTGGTTTTATCATCCATTTCAGCACAGCTTCCTCCAGTATTGCCTGGGATGGATAGCTCAGGAGCTCAAAAATCTCCCACAGCCATTTCTCTGGGACATCTTGTCCTTTCCCAGATCATGAAATTCTCCAGGACTTGCACGTGTTTGTGGCCTCTACCCTGTGATGGTGTAAGAGCCCCATACAGGAGGTTTTCACTGGCAAAGGGACTGCTCTGGGCTCTTGTTCAACAGGGAGATGAAATAATCCTAATGGCATCATCTCATTTGGCCTTGTTTTTTTTTCTCCAGCTGTTCCTGCTTCTCCTCCAGAGATGCAGCTGACCTTTGAGAATCACTGAGTTGGAAAATGAGCAGGTTTTGTCATCTGTCTTCCCAGTGCCTCCCCCGTGCCCTTCACACTTTCTGAGGTGGTGGAGCTACTTTCCTTAGACCTGTAACATGAGCAAGACAAGTGTTGTCTGTCTTGTGTGGTCATGTCTGGGTTTCAGGGCAAGCTTTCCTGTTTGGACAAATGCACAGCTCAGGGCAAAATTCAAGAAGGTGAAAATCTACATGCTGCACATCCAAGAACACATCAAAGCTCCAGCAGCAATTTTCACTCAGCCCTGAACACAGGCACTGACTCACTGGAGGATTATCATCTTCACCTTATCTGTTCTGGTCTCCCTTTTCTTGCAAGAGGGATAGAGACCTTGTGGCTGCCGGGGATGCAGCCCAGCCTGGGGATGAAGGTCTGGGACACAGGGATATCACAGCAACAGGGATGTTTTCCTGTATTTCCACGGTTACAGCAAACTCAGCCCACTGCTTCCTCGCCTCTTGACACAGCTTTGGTTCAGACATGTGCTATTCAAACAGCTCTCCTTCCCGTGGGGTGGGTGGAAACCTTGTCTGCTTTATAGTTAGTGGACAAATCTGATCATAACTCATTCCTCATCCTGCTCTTTGGAGAGGTCTTCTCTATGAGCTCTCACAAATGGGGAAGAGGAATGAATTACAACCAGAAGTCCTAAAGCAGACAGGAGACTCACAGGTGTCAATCCCAGGCTGCAAGACTTGTTTATTTGGACTTCTTCCTTTGAAAGCTTCTTCCCTTTACTAAGGACTAACTGGAACTCCTGTAGTTCAAGTGAGCAGTTTAACTGGATCTCACCTGAGGCTGATACAGGCTACAGAAGCTTGCCAATACCAGAAACAAGGGAAGATGCTACTGCTCACCAGTGGTAAGTCAGGAGGTAGCCTGGCAGGTATCCTGCAAAGGTCTTGCTGGGCCCATCTTCTTGTCATAGAGAGGATGCTCTCCTCTTTATCTAGACCGTGCTTTTGCAAAGAAAGGCTGGACCACATGATCTTTGAGGTCCCTTCCAACCTGGTAGTCTATGATTCTATGATTCCCTGATGAAGCCAAGTTTTTGGCAAAAGGCTCAGCATTTGCTGTGCCTGGGATATCCAAACAACCTGTCACTCAGCAGCCACCTTAGACCTTGCACTACTTCCACGAGTCCCAGGGACCCAGCTCATTGCCACTTTGATCCTCAGTCACCCCTCCTGTCAGCACATGATTCCCAGTCCAGTGGGGTGCCAACATCCAGTGGGAGATGCTAGGTGGGAATGCCAGCCTCCTTGCATGTTCAAAAGGTCCTTCCCAGTTACGTACAGGTCTGAAAACAAAGGAAGTTGGGCCACATTTGTAGAGGTTTTGAGATACCCATCTCTTCTTACCTCTCTGCTTGGGGGAAGATGACTCCCAGGACTTCCTCCATCTCTCCCAGCTCAGAACACGTGCTCATGCAGTTCTTCAGTGTACTAGATGCTCAAAGCCCTCCTCTTCAGCCTAAGGAATGAGCTTCATGCATGCCTGCAACCTTCAGTGCTGGGTACAGCACAGTGCTTCATGAAGCTGCCACTGGATCAGGACCAGGGTGCAAAGGCATCTTCATTGGTAGACAGGGGGAAGATGAAGGAGAAGCATTGCACAAAGCTGTAGCAAAAAGTGGGAAAGAAAAAGCACCCCTGAGAAGGAATTTCCAGATATCTGCTGAACCAGACACTCACCTCTCTTTCCTGGCAGGGACACACAGGCATGCTCATGGCAGTTATACCCTCTCACCAGAGCCACAGACATGATGACCACCCAGACCACAAGCCCCACAATTTAAGGATGAGAAACTAAGGAGAAATGCAATAAATAACTCCTTCCTGTTTCAGAAGACTGTTAAGAAACCAAACATACAAACACCTGCACATGGTTTCAATAAAAGACTGCAACCAAGTCCCCAGCCCTAAGCAGGGGCTGGAGTCTACTTATATTTTGGAGGCATAGGTGAGAGCCCTACCCACCTCCTGAACAGGTAAAAAGCATTTCATCCTTCACAGCAGCCCCTGCTACTGCTGGGGAAGTTCCACCACCTTCAAGAGCATCCTCGCTGGGGAAAAAAACAGCAGCTTCATCAAGATTTGATACTATAGAGAACAGTCTGGAGCTGAAGCATGCCACTGCCATGGTCCTTCTTCACACAAATTGCTGCAAATGGCTGAGGGATGGGCCAGTCAACATGCCGGGCAAAAGGAAAAACTTCCCGGGACTGCTGCTTGCTCTACGCTGCCTGGAGCGAGGAAGCAACAGGAGAGATGACAATAAGCCCATAAATCAATGGAGGGAAAGCAGGGACTGTAAACACCAGGACAATTGCTGAATACACATGGAAGTGGACATATAAGCAGAGGCAGAAGTTTTAATAAATACACATTCCTGGGGAAACTCTGCCTCAGGCACCAGCAGAAGGTTTATCTGCAGAGCGGAGGCAGTTAGATGACTGGTGTCCCATGGGCAGGACCAGCTGGGCATGTGCATTCACCAAGAAGAAAGGATGGAGACCACAACCTGCACTCCATCATCCCAGACCTGCAGCCCTGCCTGGCAGTGGGTACAGCTGAGGTGGGGTGCTGGCTGCTGTGGGCAGGGAGCGCCTGTCCCTTCTTGGGCAACTCAGTCCTTCTAGATTAGCTGCTAGCAGACAGCACAATATCTAATCCTGCAGGAACTGTCATGATGGGGAAGTGGCTCCAAAGAGCCTTGGCAGCTTTGCCTGGCCTCCTCACACTGCCAGGATCCTGTTTTATAGCGTCAACATTACTTCTCCTCTGTACCACCTATGACTGCTCTTTCCACAGCCCTAGGCTTATCCTGCACCCTGGCAGCAGCTCTTCAGTCTCAGGGGCACCAGTGCTTCAGGTAATGAATGGGAGGCATCAAGCCCACTAGCCCAGAGACTAGTCACAAGCCAAGGGCACCCTCTACGCAGAGCTCATAAAAGTGCAATGGGAAGATACACTTTTATGGGAAATCCTAGGGCACTGACCCTGGGGAAAGGCCACAAAGCAGCTTTGTACTCAGCTTTTAGATGGTCTTTGGACTAGCTGTCAGACAAGGCTACTTCAAAGGCCACTCTGAGGGACATGACTTGCTTGAAATCCTTCAGGCCCAACTGCTCAGGACTGGGTTTCACCAAAGCTGCTTGGTGTTACTGGGAGCTTGATACTGCTTTTAAAGACATGCACATTCAGAGGTGCAACTATGCAGGGCCAGAGTGGGGAAAAGGAACATCAAATGTACCAGGTCCTGCCAGCTATGGCTACTAAGGCAGAGATGGTGCAAGATGAGCATTGTAGCTGGAGGAACTGGAAAGCAGAGAGGCCACACTTTCAGGTGCATGTGCAATCACCTCTTTTTGTAACTGTGCCTGTTACACAGTCCTCCCTTCACCTCATGCTGGATTAAAACCAAAGCACCATCTAAAGTGATTGCCTCAAACCTCCCTCCCACCCGTAAGCTGTGTTTTCTGGGCCAGAAATGCCTGACAGTATATCTCCTGAGGGATGCAAGGATATCTTCGAATTTGATGTGGCAGCCTTTCCTTCCTTCATTACAGGCAGTGCTTCCCCAGAGATGACCCCCATATTTATGCCCTCAGCTAGAAAATGTGCTCTAGCATGAGTGGAAACAGGCTTCAGCTCCTCAGCAGGACCAGGATGGATTCTAGAAAGCTATTGGTAGTGTAGCTGGCATCTCACTGCATCCTACTCCCTTCTAAATCCCTGATTCTTCAAAATCCCCTTGCACAGCTGGTAGAAGAGCAGGGCTACATGCAGGGTGAAGTGCCCGGAGGGCAGCAGGGCAAATTCAAGCCCCTGATCTCCACAGAGGCAGCTCTGCAGCATTTGAGAGGAGCTCCCTTCCCCTGCAGGGTTCTGCTTGCATAAGCAATGTTTATGCTATTAAATTCTGAAAAAGCAATAACATCCCCAGCAATAGATGCTGCTCACGATAGCTCAGGGAACAGATAAGAATCCCAGAGATATGTTATTCCTGTTCAAAGTCGTGGTCACAGTGACCTCCACGGATATTTTAAAATCAAGCTGTTTTCACTCTGGTTATTTGTTTGTTGTTGCATCCGCATCTAAAAAAACTTTCAAAGTCCCTAAGCCCTGCTGTGTATCTGCTCTTCACTTGGTTTCCTTTTTCATTTAATGAGGCAAAGACCAGTTAATATAAAAAAGATCTCCATCTCCCAGCAGACATATTGCCCTTGGCCCCAGCAATAGTGCTCCCCACCCTGTGTGCAGAGCTACTGCTGCAGCCGCCTGGGCACAACACAAACTGAAATGGAAACGTGAAGCAGAATCTCTGCTGACAGAGACTCACAAGTGCCCCTCAGAGCTCCTTGGATTTGGAAGCTCTCACCGAAATGAGAGCAAAGAGCCAACCATGGAAAGAACCCAGCAGAATGAGAACTCCCTCTTATTCTCCCTGCTCCCAAGAGATGCAAAACATCCATTCGAGGGGATGTATTTGCACCATACAGGGGTCCAGTAGTGACAAAGACAAATAAATGAAAATTAAAAATAGTAATAGAGTCGGTTTGTTTCTCATTGAACACTGAAGATTGGTCATGTTACTGCTTTTGGGTGCAGTAATCCCTGAGCCAGCCACAGAGATGGGACCTGTGCCTGTGAATTAGCACTTCTTTCAGTGAGATCTCCATCACTCAACAGCAGATGCAGCTCCAGATGCTAAGCCTGAAACACAACCATCTTATTCAAGCTCCCTAAATGTGGGCAATAGATACAACTTGCTTTTCTCAAAACAGGCTCCTTCCTTCCTGAAGGCATCCTCTGATGGCAAGACCTATTTGTCACCCCCACATCTCATCCCAGATGGGACGAGTCTTGGTGAACACAGCCAGGACCAGCCTGTCTCCTAGAAGGGGTAGAGACCAGAATGGGCAAAAGACAGGCAGACTGGGCAGCCAGTGAGCAAGCATCCCAGCTGTTGAGAGAGAGGGAATGGGATGGTCTCACAGAACCCAAAGCCCATGGTGAAAAGCTCCACGTCCCTGTCCCCACACCTTTTATAATACAGAAGGGCTGCTCCTGAATCAGCAGACGAACACAACTTCATTTAAAACCCCTCTGTATAATTACAGATCCATGGTTTCTTTTGGGCTTCCACTTATTTAATCATCCTTTCTCATCTGCATTTAATAACCTAAGTTCTATCAGAGGGCAGAAATGCAGTCTTTACACCCAGAAGGACAAGAGTTCCCTGCAACAGCTGCTATATTTAACAAAAAATGCACTGGGTTGTCATGACAACCCTGGTTTCTAAAAATAGAAATTCCATATACAGCACAGTCGAGAGCACAGGCAGCACTAACGGAAGCTGTTTTATTAGAGTGCTGGGGAATGGAAGTAAACTTTCATGCTTTGCGGGAATTGGTATCAAGCAAATCGTGCAAAATCACCCAGTCCTTTACTAATGAAAACCTTGATTCAATGCAAAGAATCCCCATTTCCCTTGGCTCAAATAATGACCCCTATTCTCCAGAGCCTTGTCTCAAAAACTGGGGGGACAGTATCAGGCTGGACTGGACAAGCAGTGATAAAAGCTGACATGGCAGTGCTGGTAGTGGTTTCTTTTCCACCTGGCACTCACATGTTGTGGCCCAGTGTGGCCAAGCCACCGTAAGTCTGGCATCAGGGCAGGTTCCAAGTGCTCAGGTAGTTGTGCAGGTTTTTGCATCACCTCCAGCCAGTAGTTCTCTTCAGGTAAGGCTGAGTGTTTGTTAACCTCAGTGCTCAGAGCTGGTGCACAGAGGAGCATCCGGTCCTGCCCTGTTTGCTTTAAATGACCTACAGAGCTGGTATCAGAGCCATGCCGGAGACGTACAAAGACGTTTCCAAATGGCATTTTCCCTCTCTGTGAACAAAACCAGGTCTCCCCCTGAGGGAAGCCTTCTCCTTCCTCACTGAAATACAGACACCCCCCCAGCACAGCACTGTTAGCAAAGCATGCAATGAGCACCCTACAGCGTAAGCCAGCTGAACATCTTCTGAAATCTGATTAGCAAGGCTGAGCAGTCACAGCCTGCCTAGGAACAGCAGTTGCTTCCCATTGCACTCTAAGTCTCCAGCCATCTCACTAATTCTTCTTGACATTCCTTGCTCTGAGTCGAAGGCGCGTGTTGCCAGATTGCAAACCCCCCATGTGTGTGCTGTTTCCAAGCCCTGCTTCCCCGGATGGGAGGATCAGCTGCACACTCTGCTGCCGAGTCCCCTGCTTTAGCCCTCCCCATGCAGCAGTGACTTCTAGGAATCCTTGAGCATTGCGGTTGAGTGCTGCATGCTTTCCAGATGATGCACGACTCTGCTTGACTTTTGCACCATTCTTAAAAGGAAGGGGTTGGATAGCGAGGAAGGGCTCTTGAAGAGGAAAATACTTCACATTGTTGTAGCAGTGTGTGAGAGTGGTTTTGTTTTTTTTTTCCCCTTAAGATTGCCAAACCTGATGGGATCCTAACTCAATCCAGTGCAATATTTTCCCTATTTCATGGCTGATAGCAGCAGCCTCGGAGGAAACCAAGAAATCCCATGTTGGGCATTTGTGGGATTACCTGTGGTGGCTTGCAGCAGTGCGAGATGCAAACTTTCTCAACACTTAGTGTGTGCTCTGCCTCGGTTTTCTGCTACTCTCGTGTTTCACAGGTTCTTCCCATTAAAGAAGAATATACCATTGTAATATTTGGAGTTTTCTCAGTACTTTTCAAAGCAGGATCTTGAACTGGACATATTTAGGAATTGTATAGAAAAATGGGGTTGGGGGGACCTTGCGATCTCCATAGACAAATTTGCCTGTCCAGAGGACTCATGGACTCCTATGTTCAAAAACCAGTAAATAATTCTACCACAGGTTGAAATAGTATTGAAGATGATGTCATTTGACTTTAAACTTGGGTTACTCTACAGCCAAGACCTTAAGCTGCTGGCTGCATACACTCAAGGCAGCTCATGGTGCCTATCAAGCTTGCATCCACCATTCTCATACTTCTACAAGTGCAGACGTGGCTGTTGTTTCTGCAAGTGTAGCTTGCCACACAGGGTTTAAGCGACTGGACCATGTAACATGCACAGACAAAGCCTGAAGCTGAACCCCAAGGACAGCTAGCCTTTGCTAAGACACAATAGAACAATTCTGATGGACATCAGAGCTTCTGAACCAGCTCTTCAGATCTTGTGCTTGAAGATCATCGCTTTCCCCAAGAAAATGCAGTGTGATTAAACACTCATCAGGAACATCACTTGCCTTGTTGTATAGCTTGCTAATGCCATGTCAAGTGAACAGGGCTTGTGGGCTTGCAGGCTTGCACACCAACTCATCATGTCAAACTAAACCAAACCAACAAGCCAAACATTGCCAAATGCATGACCTTTCCCCACTGAGCATGCAGGGAGACTGAGGGGGTGAATATCAGCAAGTGGTGGGGGTTCTTGACTCGTTGCATCTCCTGCCCGTGGTGGACAAATGAACATTGCCTCCCCTTTGGCTTGCCTCTCCCCTCCATCACCTGGGTTTGCTAACTACACTGGCATGACACAATCAACACAACAAACCATTTTGTTACCCAAAACTGGACCAGGTGAAAACATTTATGTGGGCCATTAAATTGATCAGTGCCCAGAGTGCAAAAATATCACTCTTCCCATATGTACTCACCACACTGGGACTGAAGTTGTATCCAGCTGGCTGAGGCTGGCCCTGCCCAAGTGCCATGGCTGCCAAGAAGCTGTCTGGAGGGTGCTGTGGCAGGGAAGAGTGTGAGACCACTGGCACAGGCTCAGCAGAGGGCCTTGCTCAAGGACTTCAGGTCTTGCTTACTTCATCCCAACCCAGTTCATGGATGATCCCAACTCGCCAAGAGATCACTGCAGAGAGTATACAAATAATGGATGTTTTTCTGTCTCACTCCACCACCTGTGCTGTCCCACTACAATTTCTGCTCAGCAGCTTTCTGCAGCCTCCCTGTAAGCAGAGCACACTTGCCGTCCTGTGTTTTATATCAGGGCTGATCCACATTTACACCCACCCTGCAACCTTTCCCCCTGCAGTGCACAGTATTCAGATGAATGCTTTTACTTTAGTTTACAGCTACCAAAGGCCACACGCTGGTGGCTGCATCAGCAGCACAGCAGCACCTCCTTGTTACCGGCAAAGGCAGTAAATTCATGGCGCTTACAGTGCACAAGCAAATCCATACCTTTGTGAAAGGAAGGGCTTTAATGGCAAATAGTCTCCAAAACTGGCAAAATGGAACAGGGCATGGATGAGGTTTAAACTAAATGCCCTTGTGTCAGCAGGTGGCCTGGCTTCTCAGGCTGGGCTTGGCTGCTAAGCACTGAGCTGGACCAAGAGGATAAAGTGAAGGATGCTCGCTGCTGGGAGCTGGAGCTTTTAGAGAAGGGCAGGGAGTTAAGTGCCCAGATCCCGTTATTGCTAATGGTGTTTGTGTTTACAGCTCCCCAGGCATTGCTTTAGAAACTGTCGTGCCCAGGCTGTTAACCCAGTCTCACCTGCTGCTTAGCTTTTGGTACTCGGATGCAAAATTGCATTATGTTTGGATGTGCAGGGCACATCATGATGTGCTTGATGCAAGACCTGCAATTTGCCTCCCACAGTCCTGCTTTTCAGCTGATCAAAATGAAAAGGAGGTTGAGAGACAGTGGCTCAGGAAGGGTGGACAAGCAGGCAACAGCCCAACCTGCTCTTCTTGCCCAAATCACACTGGTGTTATGGGAAAGCGGAACTGGTGCTGGTGCCTGAGAGGCCTGATGGGTGGAAATAAGAGCCCCTAAAAGGAATGCAGCTCAATCCCCAACCCTTCATTCCCACTCCGTAACCCAAACAACCGGTCACAGACAATTTTCAGCATTGGGTATGGGTACACACGGCAACCCACAGAGAAACAGCAGTAGGAGTTATCAAGCATCAAAACAGGCTGTCCAGGGAAGTGGTGCAGTCTCCATCCCTGGAGGGATTTAAAAGATGAATAGATGTGGCAGATAATGACATGGTTTAGTGGTAGATATGGCTGTCCTGGGTTAACAGTTGGACTAGATGATCTTAAGGTCTTTTCCAATCTAAATGATTCTATGATTACATGAAGTGTCATGGACAAAGCTTAGTCGCTTAAGGTCCTTCAGGGTCCCACCTCATCAGTGGCCAGTGCACAGATGAGTAATGCCTTCAGGCTGGAAGGAGGGGGAATTTCTTATGGTGACTTCTGTTAAAGAGAAAAGCCCTTCATTCCACTGCTGCTGGACATGGCAGCATTCTCTTCTGAGACCTTTCCCTCCTGGTATCTTTCTCAAAAGAGATGAACTGAAGATAATAAAAGTTTTCATGAGGGCCTCCTTCCCTCCACAGGAGGATTTCCACCACTCAGTAAGCCAGACCACATGTGTATGTAATGGCAACATTCTGGACATGTACGGACTCAACAAAACAATGCTTGCTTAATCTCCGTATGGATGTGGTCAGATTTACCTCATATGCTTAGCTGGGGACTCTGGAAGAAACTCTCCAGGTTAAACATCCAAAACTCTCTCAGCCTGTACTCACAGCAGAGGGACTCCAGCCCCAAATCATCTTCATGGCCCTTCTGTGGACCTGCTCCAACAGGTCCATGTACTTCTTGTGTTGGGTGCTCCAGAGCTGGACACAGAACTCCAGGTGGATTCTCATGAGAGTGAAGTAGAGACCTAAATCCTTAATCCTCGCCTTCCTCCTGATGTCATTCCACCAAGCTGGCTCAGGTTTGCGCTCTGTCCTTGCAGACCTCACTGATCTTATGACATGTGTCCCTCTGCTCCCATGGGCTGGATACAGTGGGCACAGCCCTCCCCCTTCTTAGTCTCATAGCAAGGTACTGAGATGATAGCTCAGCATTAGTCTGAGATTTCTCATAGAGCAATGAGTTGTGACTACTCACCAAGACTGGCTTACATGTGCAGCATCACTAGAACCACCACAGCTCCCTCATCCGCCTGCTGAGTACCCAAAAACATCTGGGCTTTACCTGGCTTTCCCTCCAACATGTCTTTCTGTGTCTCCTCCAGCATGGCCCCATGCACCTGCAGCAGCAGAGTCAGAGTAAATTTTTGCTGTCCTCCAGGGGGTCTGTGCATTGTTGGTGTTGAAGGAGGAGAGAAACTGTAAATCAGAGTTACATCCCATTGCTTTGGCTTCCTCTACTCTCTTCCTTCTGGTTCTTAGTCTTTGGCTTGTGGAAACTGAATGTGCCCATATGCAGCACAAGCATCAGCTCTACAAAGCCTCCATAGGACACCCAGGAATGGTCACAGGCAGCACAGCCTGTGTGCATGTAATAAAGCCAACCTGCTCTGTACTTGACAACATACCCTGTGTGATGAACATGCCCACTTCTGGCAGGAAAAAACTGAGAAAAATAACAGCAGGACTTGTATTTCATTAGGAGTCTACAGGGAACCTACATTACAAGCCAAATGACACTTGGATATATCCAGCCTGCTGGAAGTGCTATGAACCCCTTCAATGACAGGTGGATCTGCAGAGATCCCCAGGATGCTCAGCAGAGCTGCCCTCTTGAAGGAGGGCTCATTCAGAGATGAAGCATCTTCTGGAACAAATCTGAGCAGGTTTCTCATTTCTAGGAGTTACAGCTCAAGAAAGAACAAACATGATTCATTATCATGCCTTCCCATTGGCAGGCATGCCCTCTACAAGAAGAGCAGATGTTTGCTTCTCATTGTCCCAGTCCACATTGTCTGTATTTGTTATTTCTAAGATGGTTATTCTTCATGAGATTTTAACATTTCACGGGTCAGAAGCAAGTGAGAGACACCATGAGCCAACACTCACAATGTCAGGGGCTTCCTAAGCATCTCTGCACAGCTTCAGTGTGGAAATAACGAGAAAATTTCATGCACTACAATTAACCCTTGAAACATTGACCAGCTACAGCAAATACCCTCCAGAGCATCCGTCAAAACCCAGATCACAACTCAGCCCACAGAAGCGGCATTGCACCTTCAGTGTTACACATCATGTGAATAGCAACCACACACCAGTGCAACCACCAGGGACAAAAAAAAACCCCAAACACATCAGCCCAAAAGTTCAGGTTTTGGAGTCTGAGAGGCTGCAAGGTAGGACCTGCAAAGCTGTAGCATGGTTTCCACATTTCCTTCTGTGCCTGGACTCCTTTAACAGCCTATTTCTCCTATAGATCTATAGGCTCCACTGCTGTCCCAAATGGCATCATGGGAGACAGCATCCTGTGCAGAAACATTGAGAAGGGTCCAGTGGGATGGGAAGGATAAGCTACAAACCCAACCAAACACTATGGTGGCCTTGTAGGGGACAAAACCTGCACTTCAACCAGAGTCAAAACCACCGTCAAAGAGAGGTTTAGACAAAATCCCTTTGTAAAATGCTTTCTTCAGGGCAGGGACTTTTGCATGTGCAGATTTTCCATTGAGGAATTCTTCATTTTAGCCACATTTTTGTAAGAAAGAAACAAAAAGGGACACTTTTCCAGCCCATTCACGTTGAAGACCGTATGACCAGACCCGGTCAACAGAGTAGAGCCAAACAAGCACAGAGCTTGGACAGTGTGTCTCAGTATGACCTCTCCCAACCTTTTCTTGAACAAAACCTGATATAACCACCCTGGATTTTGCCTCAGGTTTCATTTCTTTGCTCCAAGTTCAGCCAGGTCTGTCTCCAGGATCTGGGAATTAAGCAACGTAACTATTCCAAAGTAAATTGCTCTACAATTGCTTTTCTATAACACGACAGTTGTTTTCTTAGGGCAAGCCACTTTTACTCTTGAGGAATTTGTCAGCAGGAGGAATAGCCAGAACAAACCTGGCTATGCTGCTATTCTGGAGTTGTTATCTATCATCAGGTAAAACAAGCTGGTGAGTTTCCACTTTACAGCCTTTGTGACCAGGCCAAGCTGACAAACAGGAATGACCCACTCCTCAATGTTCCCTCAGCTTTGCTGAGGATGTCAGAGTCAGGGTTCCCTACAAATACCCACAGCTTGGGCCATGGGTGCGAGGACAACTCTCTGTCTCCAAACCAAAAGGGCAGAGAAAACATGGAGCTACTCCAGCAAGGGAGAAATGTCTATAATTAATGTAGTGGGAAAATTACACGTTTATACAGTCCCCCCAAACACAATAGCAGACAGCCATTTCCTGCAGTGATGTGGAGGCTTGCCAGCCCAAAAATAAATCACAAGAACACAAAGCCAACAAGGAGAAAAAGAAAGGGGAATTATCACATAAGATGCAGCAGCCTTTTGTACCAGGAAAATAACCAGCATCTCCAGCAGACATCTATTGTTTATCAATAATATTCTCTAACAACCCTGCCATTTGAGTCTCAAATGGAGAGTGATGTTCAAAGTGAAGGATGGACATCTCCTTGGGTTTTAGAAGCTCCAAAGGCACAACAGAGCAGTAGCTTGGGAGAAGTACTGACCTGCCCCAGGGGCATTTGCGTAACCAAACCCCAAATAACCACAGTGAACCTGATATTAAATAGACTTCGGAATGGGTAAAAAGTGGAATAAAACCAAAGTTCCACTCTTCCTCCAGGATGCCTGGTTACAGGAATGGAGGCACTGAGTGGTCTGGCAGCACCTGCAGAGGGCTTGTGTCCAGTGATGCTGGAGATTAAAAATCAGGGAACAAAGAGTTTTAGTGAGGACTTGCAGTCCTACTCTCACACACTGTCTCTCCCCTTCTCTTTCCCCATAGAGATGGTACGAGCTCCAACTCCACAGCACATTTGAGTCAATGAGACCCTCTTCATTGACTTTCAGCCGCCTTTGGCTCAAGTGCTGGGATCATGACACCAGTTTTATGACTTCCCCTGTGGCTTACGAAGTTAGGCTTTATCAGCAACAGGAGACTGGAGGAGAAGGTCCATTTGTGGGTTTCAGAAGGGCAGTTCCTGTTTTCTTCTTAGCCTGGGACTGTGTTAAATGAATTATGGGTGTGAGCCATATTTTCCAGAATATGTTTTAGCTACATCAACACTGGCAAATGTGTGAGCACTCCCAAGTGCCTTTTTTTTCCTGCCTCTGCTCCATGTTCTGTAGGGTGAATGCTGCTGTCCAGGTTCCTGGTGAAAATTGTACTGGGGCACCCTGGGGCTCTGGACAGAGGGTTCTTACCACACAAGTCTCTGTGCCGTGCGCTGGTATCCAACCTCTGGGATCCTTCACAGCACAATGTGTGTCACTGGCTTCCTGTGAGCCCAGCTGCATCAGCTGGATCTGCTTTTGTGAAAGATCCATGAAAGGGCCCCCAAGATATTTTTCTGAAGGAAGCTTTAAGGTGAAGATCTTTAGGGGGCACCCAAAGCCATCCTTGGATACTCACACAGAAGGTTCTCCACCACCTCTTTACATGCTAGAGGAACATCAAGTGTGATCTCTTGTGCTGAGGTTGATTTATCTCACCATGTACCTGCTGAGTCTTGCCACCAGATCTCCACCAGAACCAGAGGTCCCATGACCTGCAACAACTAAGAAATTCCTCCCACAGTCCAGGCTTGCCAACCCCAAATCCTCACATTTCCTGCTCTTATCCTCCCATTCCTAGGAGGCAATGGGGAAACACAACTGGCACATAGCAAAGTCAGAGATTAAAGCAAAATCCTTCACTACACCTCAGGCACTTAAACTTTCTGTTTCTTTCCTTGGCCTGCTTAAAGTGAAATAAATTAAAAAAAAATGAGAGAAAGAACTTGCATATATTGACACACGTACAGAGAAGTGAAACATTTGTTTAGGAGAAAAATCACTTTTACTAGTTATTGGCTGTCATTCAGAAGGTAGGGAGAACAGCAGGCCTTAATGTCTGCCTGTTCCTCAGTGATTTGTGCTTTTGAGTTTTGAATGACATACATAAGTCTGATAAAGGTATTAGTGCACTTCTTGGACTGAATAATAAATTATTAAATGCAAAGCCCTTTATTCATGCACTCCAACAGCGTGAACTTAAATGCAAAACACTAAAGACATTCAAACCCTCAAGGTCCCCACAGCAGCTCTCTCCACAGCACACAAATGAACTACCGAGATTGACTTGGCTGTATTTATGGGGTGCACATTTCAAGAGCAAGGGCAGGAATGGACATCTCCTGGATGTTTGTACAGCACTTTGCTCAAAGCTGTCTTGAGCCCATACAGAGCAGTGAGCAGTATCCGAGAGCAATGTAGTGACATCCTCTGAGATGGGTACAGAGCAAGCTCCCTCTTGAGCTCATTATGACTAAGTGGCGCACGGGAACCGATAAACACATTCAGGATAAACACATCTGGAAGCAGCTTGCTAGCTACAAAGAAATGCCTATTAACACACTTTTTAGGGTAAAAAGGGAGCAAAACTGAAATACAGCAAGTGCAGTTTAGAGGGGTTTTTTGGGGGGTGGGGAGGAAAAGTTGTCCTCAAACCAAAGCATGTAAAGCTGCTTCGACTTTTTTTTCAAACAGCAGACTAATATTTTTTCCTTATTTGTGTTTCAATTTCCTTTTAACCAATACTACTCCTATTCTGGCTTTGTCTTCTTGAAAACCATCCTTTCTGACCTGGAATGAAGTGCTGAGATTTCTACAGCACCAAGCCCTGCCTTGTCCTTCCCCCACAGCTCTGCCCCACAATCAGATGAGTTTCAGAGGGGCTTGGCAGAGCACAGCTCACTCCAAGCAGCTACTTATCACATGACACATTCCCCACCAGGTCTCCCTCCTTCCCAAGCAACAACTGGGGTGGTTTTCTTCCCCTTGTCCTTGAATATTCTCTTCCATGATTTTCCTCAACTCACTAACCTGCCCTTTTTGGGGCTGATCTCATTTCCTCACCTTTTCACCCACTCAGTGGACCCCTGTGGATTCACCCTTCTTCCATATGAGAAGGAAGATTTAAAAAAAATAAGCAAACCTCTCCAAAACCCTAAACCACATCTCATGTCTATAAATCTCCAAACGAGATATGCAGATGGCACTAATGAAAACAATACTCAAGATGGGCCCTGAGCTGGGTGGATGGCAAGAGGTAGAGAGTGTGCACAGAGAAGAAAGCTAGATTGGTCTGTCTGGAGGGAAGGTGGAGCAAGGGAGTTCAAAGAAGGATGAGATCTGTGAAAGCCAAGAGTCAGCAGAACCCATCAGAACTGGGTACTGAAAGCAGAAGCCCTTTGCTTGCAAATGCCAGGCTAAGGAGAGGGCAATAGAAAAAAATAACTCAGCTGGGAAAAAAAAGCGCTTAGTGCATTGCTCATCAAATGTAATGCCCCTAAATGTGGCGGCTACCAAAGGCTCTGGTGCACACACGCGGTGGGATAGGAGATCTGTGACACTGATCCCACCTGAGGCATAGGCACAGATCAAACCGCCCAGCTGCTGGGTCACAGAGCAGCAAGTGACCCCTGCAGAGCCACAGGATGCAGGGAGATAATTTGGGATGTGAGAAGAATCATCTGAGCTCTAACAGATTTCCAGTGCAAGACTCAGCACCCCTTCATGAAAAGATTAAGAAGCATGAATGAATAATAAATAAACCAACACAATGAAACACAAGTGTGAAGCCCAAACACAAGGATAAATTACACTAGGTCTGGGGTGAAGCCTGCTATGAGGACACCAGGAAAGGCACCCAGAGCCACCTTTCCCCACACAAATGTGGCTTGGTCACACTTAGCTGTGCATCCCTCACTCCCCAGACATAGAATCATAGAATTGTACAACAGTCTGAGCTGGAAGGAACCTTTAAAGGTCATCTAGTTCAACCCTTCTACAATAAGCAGGGATATCTTCAACTAGAATAGGTGGCTCAGAGTCCAATCCAATCTGACCTTGAACAATGTGACAATTCAACCAACCTGACATGTCCCTAGGTCAAACACGGATGAGGGAGCTGCACTACCCCAGGGATAGGGTGGTCCAGGAGGTGCAAATCTCTGTAAGGATTTCACCTCTCCACCCCAGGCTGGGCCTGCTGAGTTCAGAGCAGTGCTGAGCTACAACTTGGAGATCTGCAGCCTGTACGCACACCTACAGAGTCACACAAAAACCAAGTATCTTTTCCTAAGGCTAAAATGAAAGTTCATATTCTTTAGCGAGATTTCAAAGCCAAAGTCTCTCTTTGACCTGAAATGTTTAATTTGACCTAAATTCTTTTACTTTGCCTTTAGTTTATTGGATACTTTAAGGAAATGTGCCAATCTTATTATCAAACAATAGTTTAACTCCTGGATTTATTTTTTTTTTTTTACAGCCTCCTGTAACTTATTTTCTGGGATTTTTTTAAAGTAACTCTGTAAGCAGGCAGATCATGAACACCCTGGCACAGTGAGTACAGCTAATCAGCACCACAGGGCCTTGTCCATGCCATGTCTGGGTCACTGTGTGTAATAAGAGGACCAGACCTGGTAGATGAAGGGCCACTCCACAGTGTGAGGTAGAGGGTCTGCCTTTGGCTGCCTTCCACAGCTCAGGCTGGGGGTGGCTACATTCATAGCCAAACAGCTACCCTCCCTGAGGGGCATTGCTTGGGGATGATGGGGCAAAGAACATCTCTTCCAAATGATCTCACTTGCTAAGAAGAGAATGAGTGTCTCAGCCTGGGGACCCGTGATAGGTTCTTGTCTCATTTGGCCAACATCTATGGCCAACATCTCATTTGGCCAACTCATCTACACCATTATGGTTCATAAGATGTATTCAGATGCCCCATCCCTCCGAGGAACCAACTTGCTATTGGATTTAGTAGCTGTCTGAAACCAGCTCTCAACTTAGTCTTCAGCTGCTCACCCACAGCAAGATAGTTGAAACAATTCCCTAGAGTATGGGTCTGACAGGACTCCAGTGACAACCCAGGAGCATTGACTGACTCAGAAGAAGAGGAGCAAAGCCCTGCAGCAGCAAAGTGGCATCAAGACAAATCCCATTGAATGCCTGGCTTGAATAGGGGTTCTAGGAAAAAACCCAAAACTGAGTAAGTTCAAGATGTCACAAAATGGCACATTCTGGGATGACCTACAGAACAAAACAACAGTCTGTTGCACTTCAGAGTTGCATTATTTAATTTGTAAAATGTTTATCAGGGAAAAAGCCCCATATCACAATTAAGCCATTTCAGAAAATGCAGCAGTTACTCAGTCAGATGTCTGGTTTTAACAACAGAGCAGGTTTCTCAGCTTTAAGATCAGGGCCAGAGTAGAAACAAGGGTTTCCCTTCATACCAAGTGCCTTTTAGCTGTAAAGCAACTGCCTTTAACCTCA
This sequence comes from Chloroceryle amazona, assembly GCA_027560015.1. Classification (NCBI taxonomy): domain Eukaryota; kingdom Metazoa; phylum Chordata; class Aves; order Coraciiformes; family Cerylidae; genus Chloroceryle; species Chloroceryle amazona. The sequence continues at coordinate 99,405 of JANHFX010021532.1, read as the reverse complement.
TTTGAGAATGATAATACAACTTGCACTGTGTTTTCCTTTGCTTTCCTGGTTTATCCTCTTGGAAGTCTTATTATGGCCTCATAAAAGAGTATAAGGCTACTACTAACCTTTAATTGATATGGTAAAAAATAAGTATGCGGTATGTATGGAAAGTAACTACCCTGCCCAGGGCACCAGGTACTTTATAGACATGAATAACTCTGCTATCCATGCAAGTGTCTTTGCCTTTGGCACTAGAGAAAACCAGGATCAAATCAGCAGAAAGCAACATATCTAGAAGGAGATGCATTTAAACCAGAGACACTTCACGCTGACATCCAGAAGGACAAACAACCCTGTTGCTGCTCAGATGAAAGTCTGAGCCATGTCACGTTCCCCTGAGATGCTTTGTGCTCCACCGCGCAGCACTCCCATGACCAGAATCAGATGCATTAAAGATGTAAAGAGGAACCTACAGGAGCTCAAAATGTGAAGCACAAGCACAGGCTACACTTGGACTCATGCTTCACCTCAGTGTGGAACATTCAAAATGTCCCTAAGCACTATGTAGCCGTCTGGAAGTGGAGGCTGTGTATCCTCTGCAACCTCCTTAGAGCAACATACTGGTTCCAAACAAGTATCTCAAAAAAGCAGTGTTTCACTCTGCTACCTTATAAATCCTACCTTGCATCTGCTGGTTTCTAGCTAGAGGTTCAGCCCAGTTAGGAGAACAAGTAGGATGCATCATTTCACACCTCTCTGTGGACTCCCCAGGGCTGGCAGTGGAAATTTCAGTTGACATGTGGCATGATTTTCTCGTACTAACTGCTCCAAAACTTCCAGAAAGCACTGGCTTCACCCTGCCATCACCAGCACAAATTATGCTCTTGTCCATGATGACACACAGAAATAAAAATTGCTGGTTTTCTTTTCCTTCTTCAATTAGATTGTCCTTAGGCCAGTCCTTCTGAACTCCAGGGACTTCTCTCCAAGGAGAAACTGCTTTTTCATAGAAAAAAAGCAGTTGGAAAAGACCTTTAAGATCACTGAGTACAACCATTGACCTAATGCTGCCAATTCTACCACTAAACCATGTCCCTCAGCACCTGTAGTAGACTCCAACCACAAGGTTCCCCTTGTTGCTTTGATTTCTGATGCCTACCCATAAGCTTTCAACCTGCTTGTGGCTATTCTTTAGGGACACCTCTCATTCAATCCATTTCTTAACATACAGTGCAGCTCCTCCACCCCTCTTTCCTCTTCTGTCCCTTCTGAATAGCTTGTAACCATTAATAGCTACACTCCAGTCAAATGATTCATCCCACCATGTTTCAGTAACGGCCACTAAGTCATAGTCTTCTAGTAGTATGGTGGACTCTTGTTTGTTGCCCATGCTTTGTGCATTTGGGTAGAGGCACTTCAGCTGAGCTATTGGCCGTATCCTCCTTCCAGGGAAACACCCCTTTATTCCATTGATGCGTTTCCCTATTGGAAACTACCACCTGAAGGGGATCTGTCTCGTCTCTGCAAGACCCTGACTGCAATATTTCGTCCCCAGCATGCTCCTGGGCTTCCATGATTTCTAAATTTCTAGCATTTGTCTCAAATAAAGTGGCAGAGCAAGAGTCTACACCAGTCCACCAGCCTTTTAACCTTGGCATGCTTCCCTTGGGCTTATTTCTAGATGGTCCAGTTATCTCCCCTTCCCCCTTCATATCTAGTTTAAAGCCCTATCAATCAGCCCTGCAATCTTGTGTGCAAAGGCTCTCCTCCCCCTTTTTGAAAGGTTCCCCTCATGAGATGCCAGCAAGTCTGGTGCTGTATAAGGCATCCCATTGTCAAAGAACCCAAAATTGTTACGGTGACACCAGTTACGAAGCCCTAAATTAATAGGCCGTATGTGTCTGTCAGTTACTGAGTCTCTACCTGAAACTGGAAGAAGAGAAAAGAATATAATCTCTGCTCCAAATCCTCCCACCATCTTTCCCAGGGCTTTAAAGTCTCTCTTCATCCTTCTCAAACTACTATTTTCAACTTGATCTCCCCCTATATGCAAAATTAGTAAAGGGTAGTAGTCTGAGGACCAAACCAAACTGGGAAGTTTCCTAGTGATGTCCTTAATCCGGGCTCCAGGGAGACAACGCACTTCCCTGTGGGAAGGGACAACCCGACATATCAAACCCTCTGTTCCCCTCAAAAGTGAGTCCCCCCAGGACTACAACCCTTCTTTTTTTCTTAGTGGATGATGTTGTGATTTGAGTAGCTGACCTTTTTGACTTTGGACATACCTCTGGGGTAGGTATGCTCAACACCAACATCTTCATTTGACTGGTCCCTTTCAGCTAGAGCCTCATATCTGTTCTGGAGCGATATCCGGTCTTT
>JANHFX010021532.1:0-96944 GCA_027560015.1 Chloroceryle amazona | reverse complement strand
ACCCTCTGTTCCCCTCAAAAGTGAGTCCCCCAGGACTACAACCCTTCTTTTTTTCTTAGTGGATGATGTTGTGATTTAAGTAGTTGACCTTTCTGAATTTGGACATACCTCTGGTGTAGGCAGTTCAACACCAACACCTTCATTTGAGTGGTCACTTTCAGCTAGAGCCTCATATCTGTTCTGGAGCGATATCCAGTTTTTCCCCACCAAAGCTGCATGCCAGTTGGTTAGTTGCACCTAGGCAAGGTAGGAGGTCCTCTGCTGCCTCATCCTTGAGCTATTCTCCACTCATTCTCCTCCTCCTGGTTACTGCCTCTGGTCTTACACGGGCAGGATGTAGGGGCCCTCTCTTCCTGGGTGCTACCAGAGGGGTGCCCCTGTTTCTGTTTTGGGGGGGCAGAGCCTGGCTCTACCAGTCGATCAGCCTCCCTGATACTCCTCAACCTATCAAATGCCTCTTGCAGTTCTACAATTCAACAGAGGAAATCCTCCATCTGCTCGCAGCACACACAGCAGTTCTCAAAATCATCCCTTGCTGCCAGGGCGAGGCTCTGGCATTCCCTGCAGCCTGGGTTGCTACATGTTTGTGATGCAACTCCATCTGGGTTCCCACATCCACTGTGGAAACTGTTGGATGGATGACCTTCTGCTGGTACCTTACCATGCGGGGTAACAGTACCCTCCTAGCCTGTGCAGCTGTATACACAGGAGCTGCTGACTCGACCAGTGAGCTTACCTTGTGAACCAGTAGAGGCCCAGCACCCTTCCTAATGAGCTGCAAGCAGCTGCAGTACCACACAAACACACCCCAGCAGCAATGTCTCACCCTATTCAGCCCTCCCAGAGGCTTCTTATAACCTGATTAACAGTGGATGAGGCTGGCTCCTCCCAGTGCTGGCTCCTCCCAGGCACTTCTCAGCAGCCCGCCCACCAACTGAGCAATCCCCAGCACAGGCTAGAGGCTTTTCTTGCCTTAAGAAAGCCCCCCAAAAGAGCTTTTCATCAGCCTTTTTTGCTGTTTCTCCCTTCTCCAGTGGAGACCTACATGCCCTGAAGTTGGTCTCCACAGCAATGACTGATAGAATAGACTTGCAACATTGTGCTGTTTTCTAGATAAAAAGCCTTTTTATCCTCTTCTTCCAGCAGTTTCCATACCACTACATTTAGTTGCCCCCTTCGCATTTTCAAGCAGTTTCAAAGGCTGCCCAAGCCTCAGGATGGATCTGCAAGGCTAGCACCTTGGAGCACATCATTAAAAAAACGAGTGACCTCGTATCTTGCCGTACTGCTGGGAAGGCCATTTTCAGATGATAGCTCTCTTGGGAAACCACATTTTGTGATGGGCAGAAGAAGGATTGGCAGAAGCCATTTAGAAATCAGAGGACTGCACACAGCATTTGAAAAATGCACTCTCTCGTCTGAGTTTGAGGCAGGTGACAATAATAAGCAGGGATAAATGAACATCAGTGTGCATTCACATAAAATGTCTCATCTTGGCCACGTGCCAGGTGCACTGCCAACAAGGATGCATTCATCTCTGTTGTCAAAATTGCTCTATTAAAAATAAAACCAACCTAAATTAAATATTCCATCGGCCAAACAGAGAGTGGGTGATGTCTGAGTAGGAAATGGCGGGCAGTGTCCCAGTCTGGACCACTGCAAGTGCCTCCAGCCTTATAGATGTGAGAACATCATTCATCCACTTCAGTATTCCCCTATACCATGAAGTGACTGCCTGTGCTCAGCTGGGCTGTGGCTCTTACCAGGGACTCAGAGGTCAAACATTGAGCAGCAAAAGCAATTATAACAGAGCAGTACTCTCCAGGAGACCTGAACTGTGCAGTCACAATACTCACAACCCAGAGCGTAGACAAAAGAGTATTTTTTCAGGCTTCATCAACAGCAGATAGCACCTAACTCAGAATGACCTTGCTGGCAGGACCAGCCTTATCCACAGAGCAGGGGGTGGCAGAGCCATGGTCATGCACAGCAAAATTAGGATAGGAAAAGCAGAGTACCCCTCTGATAAAACTGCTAGGCAGAAATTGCCAGGGTCAAGGATGGTAGTAGGCATGTGGGACATCACTGATGAGTGCACTCATCAGGTACTTGGAGACATAAGCATAAGTGCTCTCCACAACTGGTGCTTGCAGAAGTAAAACTTAATGAACCCTGATGGCAAGATTTGAATAGACATAGATGTAAATAGGGAATGACTCCCGCAATATCCTGCAAGACAAGGACTTCGCTTTAACCATTCCTGCTTGCTCTTGAACAGCCTGGCATCCACCAGTTGATGTTTTCGCTTGCTAGAGGAGGCTTCGCACAGAGAAGCATGAGCATTAGCGGTTGCACTTCATCTCCCACACTGCATTTTCCTTTCAGCCCCAGCATTGCAGGCATCAGCTCATCACCTTCCCACCATTACTTATCCATCATTATTACTAAGATATAGCTGTATGACTCTATACATCTGTCTGTAGCTCCAGCTGACATGAGGAGCTTATTGTGCTGGATTATTTCTGTGATGAGGAAAAGACCCCTGGGTCTGTTTAGCCTGGAGAAGAGAAGACTAAGAGGGGATCTAATCAATGCTCATCAATATCTAAAGGGCGGGGGTTAGGATGAGGTCAGACTCTTGTCAGTGGTGCTCAGTGACAGGACAAGGGGCAATGGGCACAAACTAGAAACCAGGAGGTTCCATCTGACAATGAGAAAAAAATTCTTTCCTGTGAGGGTGCAAGAGCCTGGACCAGACTGCCCAGAAAAGATGTGGAACCTCCTTCTCTGGAGAGATTCCAAACACATCTGGACAATGTGACCTTAAACACCCTGCTCTCGGTGACCCTGCTGGAGCAGAAAGGTTGGATGAGATGATCTCCAGAGGTTCTTTCCTACCACCACCATTCCATGATTCTGTGATAAGCTTTCCTGAACAGCAAGAGCACAGCTTCATGTAGAAGCAGCTGAGCAGGCCAAGGATACATAAACAGACCTTGATGGCTTAGTTGTGCTGCCTACCAGCACCCAGAGAGCAACACAGTTAGTTTTAGAAAAAAAAGCAGAGATCACCAGAGGTCAACACAGTCATCTGCATGACAAAATATCCAAATTAAATCAAAATAATCCAAATTTCATCTCTAAGTCAAGGAACTATCACCCTTAGCTGTAAAGGACATACTAAGCAATCCTGGCAAGCAAGACTGGTGATGTGCTACTGAATTTCACTTAAACCCTTTAATAAATGGTTATAAGATTTTAAGTAAACCCAGCTGGGCTGTCTAACCACAGTGCTAGAGCACCTCATTGGAAAGAAAAGAATAGCAGAAAACCATGAGACATAACTCTCTGGTGTCACACGCCAAGACTCAAGAAAATGGTTTTGAGGGAAATTCCAGAGCACGGTGCAGTAGAAACATGAAGGACAAGAACAGATTTTTTTTCACTGATACGAGAAACAGAGTTTGTTCTTAACTGGTCAGTATTGCCTGCAGAAAAGAAGGAAAAAAGCAACCACAGTGAGGGAAAAACAGCTAGTTGAAACTACTCCCTTAAAGGTATTTATTTTTAAGAAGGGAATTTTCCCTTATTTTTGTCAGGTTGACTATTGCCAACAGTATTTTATCGTACACTGCGCCTGCTGACCTACCACATTTAACCTACTTACATAAATTAAACTTTAATTACATTGATTAGGTGTTCATCTAACATCAAAAGTAAGTCAAAATGTTGGCCAAGGTCTTAGCATGACTGAGCACTTTTGGTTAACATAATTTTATTTATATATTTATATAAAAAGCTTCTCAAAAGTGTAGGCCACTTCTAACCTACTCCTCATAACCTTTCCTAAAGCCACAGCAAGCCCTTGGGTTTTGTTCAGAACCAGTGTTACAAGGAGTGGCACTACATGGTTTGCTATTACTCTTGGTGTAACAGAGACCTCAAGAGAGGACTTGTGTTTTAGGATGCTCCCATGAGTACAGGTTCATCAGGTACCTCAAGTCTTTCCTCCTAGGCTACCAGTCATGTCTTGTTGCATTTCTACTTTAAAAAAAAAAAAGAAAAAGACTATTCTTCAATTCCACCCCACCAGTGCAGAGACAAATGCCACATCTGCACCTGCTCTTTCTTCTTTAGACATTGTGCCTGCACCCTGGTTGACTGTTTGTGGGTCAGTCTGTCTCTTCTCTCAAGTAACAAGTGACAGGAAAGAAGAAATGTCCTCAAGTTGCACCAGGGGAGATTTAGGTTGGACATGAGGACCAATTTCTTCCCTAAAAGGGTTGTCAAGCCCAGGACCAGGCTTCCCAAGACAGTGGTAGAATCCCCATCCGTGGAGGGGTTTCCAAGCTGTGGAGACGTGGTGCTGACGGACATGTCTTAGTGGTGACCTGGCAGTGTTGGGTTAATGATTGGACTTGATGATCTTAAAGGTCTCTTCCAACCAAAATGATTCTATGATTCTACAGTTGTTGATTTATAATGCTGAACTGATTATTCAATGGGGCTGTCCAGGTTGGTGACTCCCTGCTCTGGCACAGCACATCATGGAGAAGCCTTGAAGCCAGTGTGGGCACCCTACAAGGGATGCTGGCAGAAGCTGACAATGCTCCCAGTCAGCCACCAAGCTGAATAACAACCCAAAACACTCCAAAAGCAGACAAAGGCTAAGATCAGTCTGTCCCATCATCTTACAATCAACACTTGCCCTGTTATTAAAGTGCACTGATCTTTGCCAGGACATAGGGAAAAACTTTCCCACCACAAAAAAACCCACACCTTGAATATGGACAAAAAACATCAATGTCTTCAAATAGAAGGAAATAGCTTTTAAAACAAAGCAGATTCTCATTTTGGATAAAGCTTTCCACATATGATGTGATTTCTTATGCACAGCATAAGAAGTGAGTTTTCAGTGTCTTCTGGGTGAAAAGATACAGAAATTGGAATCTAAGTCCAAATTCCCAAGACGACCACGCATAGCTACATGGGCTTATTTCCCCCTTAATAACAGATATCTTCCAGCTAGCATCAGAGGACATCCAAATGGGTGTTAGAGACCCGCAAAAACAACATCTTATTGGTTTCCTCTTCCCTGAAGGGCCACTTGCCTAGCAGCCATTCCTTCAGCTCCTCCATTGCCTTCCCCATACCATAGCGCTAGTCCCAGTGCACACTCCTCCTGAAACACTCCACGACTCCCTGCAACACCATTGCCTTTGCAGCAGACATGAATGAGTTGGGGAGTTTTTTGGCTGCTTGCAGCTGGATATTTGACAGTGAGAAATTCCAACCATAAAGTAAAAATACTACTTTCTAAACAAAGCTGAGATGAAATTTATCCCACAACAGGAACAGGGAAGTCATTGTTCCAAACAATAATCACATATTTATTGTATTTTTCAGTCTATCAAAATTAAAATGCTCATGGTGAACGTTCTGTGCACAAACATGATTTCCTAATGAGATATCCTGTATGTCAGCTAAGCCAAGAGATGGAAAGTCTATGTGAAGGAAAGGAATAGGTGTATCTGCCTCCTCCAGCAGAAGTAAAGGTTTGGGAAAACAGATGTCCCTGGCACACATGCTGGAATCAATCCTGGTATTCTTTGGCCTTCAATGTATAGAATGTGATAACAATCTCTTTGGGCCTTAAAAATCAAATCCCCAAAACTATTATCTATCCTGAGTATTAGATAAATTTACTCCCAGAATTGAGAAGGGCTATCTCCAAATAGCCTGCTGCTAAACCTCAGATGTCTTCACATGGAAACAAGCAACTCAGAAGCATCAGCTCACCATAAGCATCCCAGCAGGATAGTACCCAAGTCACAAAGGTCTATTTTTAGCCCTGGATGAGCCCCCAGGCAGAAGGAATAAGCAAGCAGTGGAACTCAGAGGTGGACCAAGTTCATGAAGAAAGTGAGATAGATCTCCCCTGGCATGCTTTCTTCCCAGGGTGTCTATAGTGCAGGTCCTTATGGAGCAAGAGGAGAAATCTTAGTCTCTACCTGCACTGTTTCCCAAGGTCAGTGCTCCCCCTTGCTTATTCTGTTCATACTGACATTGATTTGCAGCCTTTCATGGAATATAAACTATAAATACATATGCCAGTTTCCAAAATAGCCTCACAGGGATATGCTGTAAACAGCGCTGCTCCCTGATGTTTCCTGCAGCTATTTTAGGAGCGCTGCAGAACCTGCAGCAAGCCCTATTTCCTGGGATCCTCTCTCCCACAGACCCCTCACTCTCAGCTCAAAGAGGGTGGAAGGGCTTCACTTCCAAACCCCTTTGCTCAGTGGCATAGGAAAAAGCAGAGAGGTAACTAGAGAAACAGAACATTTGGCAAGTGCGTATAAACTTCTCACAAGAAATCCATGAGTTCAGGCAGTCCATCTCTATGGCAACCAAACAGCTTAAAAACAAGACATCAACACCTAAATTTATTAGCATGCAAGTTCTTAGCTATTATCATTCCAGGGGTATATTCCCCTCTCTACTCCCCCACCTCGTTTTGGTTCATAATGAAGATAGCTCAATTCTAGTTCAAATGCCAATGTAAACATCAACATGCATTTTACAGAAAGCAGAGCTGAAGCTTTCATACTCTTAATCACAGTTTGAAGAACAAAAACAACAAAACAACAACAACAACAAAAACCAACAGCAACCAAAAAAAATCTGTGTGTAGGGAGCTACCCATTTTCCATTTTATTTTGTGGAACTGTTAAAGATTTGCAAGTCATGGGGACAGGGGAAGAACTACTATCTGTCCTACCCTAAAAAGTCCATGACGATCTTCATTGGAACTGGGACAGGTCTATGAAGATCTTCACTAGGTGGAGGAATTGGAAGCATATAGTCCTCCTCCCAAAAGAATCTCAAAGCACATTGTCTTTACGTTAGAGACATTACAAGCAGTTCTCTGATGAAAATTTAACACAATCTCTATTGTGTCACAAGGCCTCAGGTCATGTCATAAGCACGGGGGTGTGTTGCTCTTTGGTGAGGTTCACTCCAGAAATAAGCAAGGCAGGGATTAAAGATGTTAAGAAGCAGAGACTGTGAGCAGCATCATGAGCTTTGACAATCAGGCTAATGAATTCAGATGTTTTTGTAGATCCAGGTGTGCTCTAGGGTCCTGAGTGAATTCCAGGGACCTCAAGGGCAAAGACCACACTGGGACAGCTGGTTAGAAGACAACAAGTTGTTAGGTCTGTATCTTTGCAAGTCAAAGTGAAGCAGGAAAACAAAAGATGTGTCTCAGCCCAAGGCACATCTGAGGTGGTATTGGTCATTCATGGGGCTAACAACACTCTTTACATAAATTAAGTGTTCCCTGAACTTCTTTTTTTCATCCTTGCTTCAAGATTTAGAATAAATTCCAACAGGAATAAGGATTTGGCTTTCTTAGAGTAGATAGTCTTTAAGAGTCTGGTCCTGGTCACTGTCAGAAACAGGAAATAAGACTGGACAGAGTGGCAGCCTTCAACCTTAGAGGTCCAGTAACCTCTATGCTGTCCAGATCTTACCCATAAACACTTGACCTTACCATCACAGTTGTTGAGTTCTATATAATCAACACACTCTCTAACATACGGAGCCACCCCACCACCTCTCTTCCCTGCCTATCCCTTTTGAAGAGTTTATAGCCCTTCACTGCAACACTCCAGTCATGAGAGTCATCCCACCACGTTTCTGTGAAGCGATTATGTCATGGCTGTCCTGCTGCACAATAGCTTCCAGCTCCCCGTGTTTGTTGCCCATGCTGCATGCATTGGTGTACATGCACTTGAGCTGGACTATTGGTTTCACTCCAAACATTGCCATGCCATCCCTAGGTTCATCTCTAGTGATCCTGGTTTTATCCCCTTCCCCCTTCGAACGTAGTTTAAAGCCCTTTCAATGATCCCTGCCAACCCTTTTCCATCTTTGAGAGAGCTGAACAGATGTCAGGCCCAGTGCTGTGTAAACCTCCCCATGATGAAAAAAAACAAAGTTCTGCTGGTGGCACCAGCCTCTGAGCCACATGTTAATCAGGTGTGTTTTCCTGGCCCTTTCAGTATTCTTCCCTGACACAAGAGGGATTGAGGAAGACACTACCTGAGTTCCTGTTCCTTCAGCCATTCACCCCAGAGCCCTGAAGACCTTTTTAGTTGATTTTGGACTTCTGTTCACAACCTCATCACTACCAACCTGCATAACCAGTAGTGGGTAATAACCAGAGGGCTGAACCAGACCAGGGAGTGTCATGGTGATGCCTCTAACCTGGGCCCCAGGGAGGCAGCACTGCCCTGTGAGATGGATCCAGGTGGTACATGGGGCCCCTCTGATCCCTTCAGAAGGGAATTACCTACAGCAATTGCCCTCTTTTCTTCTTAACAGGAACAGCCCTAATGCAGGGGGCTGGCTGACAGACAACCCCCTGTATGGACCACCATCTACATCCTCAAGTTCCATACCCCCAAACCTGTTGTGCAGGGGAAACTGGGAAGGTAAGGGAGGCTGGGAGGGTATTCACCTGCCTCCCCAAGCAGAGACCTGTTTCTATCCCCCCCACCCCCCTGTCTCTTAGGTCCCCTCTTTCTGCCTGGTGGCAAGTGCAGAAAGTATCCTCTGCTTATTGTGGAGCCTCCATCTGCTGCCTCTGCCTCAGGGTGTGGCCTCACTGATCCATCTCCCTCTCACACTTCCTGATGCTCCTTAAGCTTTCTGTCTCCTCTTCCAGCTCTGCCACCAGGCTGAGAAGATCACTCACCTGGTCACTCCACACACAGAGGGTGCCTCTGCTGCCCTCTTGTTTGAGTGACAGGCTCAGGCACTCCCTGCAGCCAAAGACCTGGACAGATGCATGTTTCTGTGGCACTTCTGTCATGGTCGACATATTCCTTCTGGCAGTGGCCTTCTTGGATAGGTCCACCTAGGTGGACACATCAGACATCACCGATGCTGTCTTCATGATGACACTGGTCTTTGTTCTCAGGCAAGTGCCTACCATTTTTGCAGATTGCCTGCCGTGCTTCTCAGTGCTGTGAAGCCACAAGCAGGATGCGGGGCCCACCTGCTGACTGCGCTCCAGAGAGAGAGAGATGACCACTGCTTCGTTCGTCATCAACAACTGTTCTCGTGCAGTGCTGCAACCATAGGTGAGAAGTCTCACAAAAAGTAAGTTTTGCCACAGTATGACATGGATATAAAATGCCACGTCTGCGTGATCAAACCCAGAGCAGATGGGCCACAGATTTTCACAAGGTTTTTCAGTTAAGGTAGATGTAAGCATAAAAAGGGACTGACTTCCCTTCAGCAGACCATGTGCAGGGCAAGTATAATACCACACTGCTTCTCAGCACCAACAGCAAATGGATTGCAGGGGACAGTTAAAAAAAAAACAAACAAAACAAAGTCCATCCTCCAGCATCCTTCAGATGGAGTCAACAGAGCATTTCTGAACATAGACCAGCAAAACCAAAAGTTAGATTTAGCCCATCACTGTACAGAAGGTCTAATGGCAAATTGCTTTTCATCTAATTTCAGACATGTGATCAGAAAATGTTTAACACAAGGGTTGCAATATATTAACCACACTCCCATTAGCAGTGGAACAAGCCATTACTAATATCCCTCTATCCTCAGGTAGCACCTCCTGAAAGCACACAGCCAAGATTTAAGCTGACCAGGGCCCCAGTTACCAGGCCCTTCAGGCAGGTTTCAAAAAGCAAATTAACAGGTTGCAACCTTGACAGTTTGCTTCTGAAATAAGGTCACTGAGGATCCTTCAAGTCCCTAACTAGCCAGCTTGCTATCAGCTGAAAGACATTTCAAGAACATTTAGCATTGATGCCAAAAATATCTGGGCTTGTCCCTGCAGCAAAACAGCAGCAGGAGAAGGAGGCTGAGGATTAAATGTCTGTGTCTGAATAGGCAGAGTTATGGATGGAGCTGCACTCTTGAGATCTTGTTTGCTGGGGTACCTCCATTGTGAGGAAAAGCAGAACAGCACGGGCTAGGAGCAAGGGTGAATGCAATCCTGGGAAATCATTGCTTTGCAAGTCCCCATGAACATCCAAGAACAGTTCAAAAAAGTCCAACAAAAAAAGTCACATAGTGGTTTTCCTGCTGTAGACAGGAAAACATACCCAGCCATGTTCACTTCACACCACGCCAGCAAGTCTCTTGCTTGCTGTTAGCCAGAGCCAATACTGTTTGTTGCCATGACACACTACCAACTGCAGCTCTCTGACAATAGATCTAAGCACGCAGCAGCAAAGCCAGCATGAAATAAACCTTCAGCATGTCCACCCCCATCCAGAAGATGCAATTCCACCAAAACAAAATGCTTGACAACATCATGCCCACTTCACTGATGTTTTTGCTCTACAGGAAAATCTTTTCCCATCTCCAGTCTCTCCTTACACTCTTTCCAATAGGAAAGACTTTTGGTTTTCTCCAGTAAAATAACTGCTGTGTAACAAAATTCAGTAATTATAACAAAATTCATAATCCCAAGCTCCAGTATAGACCCAGCTCAAAAAAAGCTTCAGATTGACCTGGAAAAAGATATCTCAGATTGACCTGGAAAAAGATATCTCAGAGCTTTCTTTCACAACTTTCATAATTTGATTTTTGGATTTGTTTTCCAAATTAAGTATCTGGAAGCCTCTGTGCTGAGTCCTGGTGTTTTTTCTCCCAGACTCCTCTGGGGCTGGCACATCACGGGAGAGAGGCAGTCAGTCTGCTCTTAGTCCATGTGAACACAGACGATCTCTGACTGCTTATTTCAAACACAGCAACAGTTCTAACTCCTAAAATTCATATCATCATGTCCCCATCCTAAGGGGTGAAGACACATATGGAATAGATGCAAAACCTGGGTACTAGCTTCTGGTTATTAATACCCTTACTCCACAGCTGCATGCACACAGACACAGATTGTGTAATAGCTTTGAAAAACCATCCAGGCCCTCCGGAGGTAGTGCCATCTTGAATCCATTAGCTGTGTTATGAATAAATGAATGAACAAAAGCCAATTTTATTATTTTTTTTACTGTGTGGCAAAGGCAGAGGAGAGAGACACATAATGGCAGAGTGGTGGAGCATGACTCCACGGATGACACTGGTGTCCCAAGTATGCCCCATGATACTGGTTAGTCTTGGTGGAGCTACACAAAACCAAGAGCTGTCCAAGTCCAGACCAGGAGGCTGCTGTTGCCCAAGCATGTTTATTTTAGTCCTGCTTGCACGAATGCATGTTCCCAGCAGGAGGGGATGTAAACGGGCCCAGCCATCCCTGCCCAGCCCTTCATCCTCCAGCACGTGCCAAAACTGTTCAGCTCACACTAGCGCAAGGTCACATTTCTTGGCACAGAGCTCAGCTTCTTCTTCCCTCTCCCTTCCCCCATGCTCCTGGTGAAATATGAAAACAGCCTGCCACCTGCCATTTGCCTGGCCTTCTTCTCTCTGTCTGCCAAAAATTAGCAACATGCCCCAAAATATAATTGGAAACACTGCACTGCACTGCAGGGGTCCCATTTCTGTTGCACGGAAGAGGCTTGAAAAAAAGCCAATTTAATTTCTAGATTCCCCGGGCTGCATAGAGCTGCTAAGTGGGGAGGTAAAAAAAGTCAGTTTTATCAGGCCAATTCCTATTAGTAGATTCAGATCTTTTAACAAGCCGTGCCGTAGGAATCAGCGAGCTGTCATTGCAAGCAGATTTAGGGCATTGTTTCTTGTTATTAGAGTTGTGTGGGAGGTCAAAAGTTAGAGGCCAGCATTCCCAAACTTCAGAGCCAAGAACCCGGGTGCAGGCAGTGGAGCTGGGGGGTAGCAGAGTATTCGTGAAGGCCGACGTCAATCCTGGGAAGCAAACTGCCCCATTCCTCCTCCTCACCAGCAGATCTTGAGCAAGTCCCCAGAGGTTCCTTGTAGGAGGCATCTGGAGATGAGTCCAGGACTGTGTCAGAGCTCTGCAGCTATTGCAGCAGCCATAGCTTCATCTCCCATTCAATCTCCTTGCTAAATCAGCTTTGAGGAGTGGTGCATTGGCTAAGGGAGGGCTCACACTTCTCCAGGGCAGCTCTGTCTGTAGAGCATACTGACCACTGAGACTCCCAGGGCCACAGACCACAGGACAGCCCTGCAAAGTTAACAGTTATCTCCCTTTTACAGGAGATGGGCAGAACAGATTAAGAAAATATAGGGCACCTCATTTATGCCACACTTTGGCAGAGAGCTGGGAAAGCAGATCTCTGAAACCGAAAAGAAACATTTCACCTCAAAGAGATGTTTACATTGTGAGGGTTGACATGCCAGGCTTACAAAAGAGCTGTGCCTGATAGGCTTATTATATTCCTTCCTCAACATACTCAGGATATGCTCCTTTGTTATGAGGTGTCTGCATCCACTGTGGAATGGATGTGTGTTCAAAAACAGGTCTCCCTGAGGGGACTGGCACACACAGACATGGGGAAATCTGCCACTCTCACAGCAAGAAGGAGCCTCTCTGGAGAATTTCAGCTTTCAACAAGGGACAACAGTTGAGAATATACAACTGGGCAGTGAATAACCCACCCCCAGGAGTTGCCATAGACCTTCAAGGTGTTTGCCCAGCAAACAGTAAGCAATCAGTACTTCACTTTTTGCAGGACTAATTGAGATAACTCAGAGAAATTAATTGCCAGGCCATCTTCAGCCACACATGGCACTAGCAAATACTTTGCAAATTACATGTATAAAATTAATATTCATTGCCACCTATCCCAAGCAGCAATAATAACTCCTACTTGACAAATATCTCTGGTAAAACCAAGCAATAAACCTCCTTGCCAGACACCCTCCAAAGAGCTGGAGCACTACCTACTTCATGTTAGCACTTGACCTTACCTTATATCAAATCTGTATAGCACATTCACTTAAGGCGTTATGGTCCAAAGATGCTGCTGTCTTCTCCTAAAGAGAAGAATGCATACACCTGAATCAAAGTACTACTACATAACTCCCTAGATTCCTTCTGACCAGCTTCATGAGAAGGATGCCCAGATCAGATATCCTGAGTGCACTCCAGTCTAACTAAGAATCTTGCTGGACAGTGCACAACACACTAGGAAAATTGAATGTCCCTGGAGATAGGCCAGGAGACTGTATTTAGAGCTGGGGCTCAGATATCTAAATCCCTTTACAGATCTAGTACATGGAACTGTGTCTTAATTTCAGCCTCAGAAGGGAAGGGCAAGAGGGAACCCTGAGGAAACTCCAGATTCCTTCTCATCAGGCTGCTTACTGAATAGACTTTTTTACATCAGGGAGTGAAAATCATGGTTGAGTCTAACTGCTATGAAATTCTTCCACATTAGATTTTTCTCCTATAGCAAGCATACTATGAAATAATAGGAGGATGACCCCAGGTTTCAAAAAAAAATAAAAGGCAACATCACAAAATCCACAGCTGCTCCACATTTGCAATAAGCTGTTTAAAACAAAATAAACTGATACATTTGCTCCAAGAAATACGCATTAGGAACTGGCAGCTTGCTTCCTTCATTCCTCTACCCCCAAGTACTTAAGCTGAAAGAAGGGGAAAACCTTGAAGTAATATATGCATGAAAAATCCCTGAAAACAATAGCTGCTCTCCAGTTGACTCCAAAGCTGTTATTAAATTTGAGGTCCCTGTGCTAGCAGAGCACAGCTTGAGCAGTGTTCTCTGTACTCACCACCACCATCACCAGGCTCCAACAATGCAAGCAAGTCAGATTTCCACCTACAAATTCCAGGAAGTTCATTGCCTAAAGAGCAACATGCCAATACCTCAGTATGAGCAGGCTCAGCTGGATAGCATTATGGAAACCTCCCCTGATAGAGTAAAATATCAACGGACTAATCTTCAGCTCAGAATGGGCATGCTCTTGCCTGGAGCCATTGTATTTGAAATGGAACTTTTCTCAGTGGTGAGGTCAATATGAAGCAGCAGTAGTATGTATGTATGACATGATGGCATGCAAACCCTACCCAAACTCTCAACTCTAGATGAGGAAAAAGTTGAGTCAAAAAAGCAAGCATCCAGAAGCTGGCCAAGGGTCTCTTTAGCCCATTATAATATCCCGCCCAAACCCTTTCGACACTGTGGCAGCAGCATCCACCATCTGGACATACCATCCAAAGCTGTTTCACTGAACCTCCCACCCAGAGAAGGGGAAGATACCTCATTCTGTATAGGCTGGAAGAAGGAGATAGGTGGTTCAGCATTTCATCAGCCCCACAGGAAGCAACAGACTCATTCAACGAGCTACAAGAAGATGCAATCTGGCTGGAAAGATAAACAGACACCAGTGACTGCACCATGATTCAAGACAGAGTATGAAAACCACTAACTGAGACCAGTTTGCAGGCATTAAAAGTCTCCGGGGAAGAAGGAATGAAGCACTAAGAAGGAGCTCTAGGAGAAACAGAGCCCACTTACAAGCAGCAGGTCATCTCCGTAAATTTATCTGTGCAGTTTCTGTTGGTTATTTTCAATACATCAAATCTCCTATCATTTCAACCAGGTTGGTCACGACTATTCGTTATTCAAGAAGTTTTGCCTGAAGAGGCACAAACCTGTGCCACTGGACTACTGTCCCCAGAGGAGCATCACAGCATCAGTGGGAAGCCTTCTGCGTGTGTTCATCAGGTTCAGTGAGCACGAAAGTTGCTGACTTCTTCTCCAGAGCTAACAGCTTTCATTCCAGACAGAGGGGCCAGTAAACAACCTCTGACAAAAAGTATTGTTTTTCTGGGACAACTGAGAAACAGACACCAGGGACACAGAAAGGCTTGTGGCCATGCTGCTGGACTACACAGAGTTCTGACACTCCTGACAGAGGAGCCCTGACTGCAACAGCATTCATGTCTCATTGCTCTCCTTTCCTTGGGATGAGCTGTCTGTCAGCGGATGGGAAAACCAGCTGATAAACTCTGGAGAAAACCACACAGAAGGATGAGGAACTGGGGTGGGAAGGAGGTACTGGAGTAGAGAACAAATGCTGCAAAAACCAGACTGCAGTGGTCTTAAATTAGCAGCACAGTCCCTGCATGTTTCAAACTGGGAAGAGGAAGCTGAGTATAGCTGTTGGCAACCAGCTCACAACTCTTGTCCCTCCTGAAAATGAGGAGAAGAATTAAAGGTTATGCCCTGCACTGGGGATGGTACTGAGAGTCCCTTCTTCTAGGGGCTGGCTTTGGAAAACGAAGCGACTCTTGACACCCATAACCACAAGTGAACAGCTGTTCCTTCTAGTCTCCCGGACACTGAGCTGGCCCATGGGAAATAAGGCCATGAACATTTTCTATAATTGAGTTTAAAATCTGGAGAACCTTATAAAGCAGTATCTTCAAATCAAGCCTTCAGCAAGAGAAAGCCAGGAAGAACAAACAGAACCTACCCCCGGGAAAAAAAAAAAAAAAAAAAAAAAAAAAAAAAAACAGAAATGGAGAAAGATCTGAAGCAGGACTAAACTACAGTAGTTAAAAATCTGATTTTTTTAGCGTCAAGGATTCAGACAGAAAAGTGAATGAAGGAAGGTTTCAAAAACTGCAGGTAGCTAGAGATGCACTTCTCCTCCCCAGTATGTTGCACCTCTGTGCCCACATTACTCTCCTTTCTCCTGAGGACACATAAAGGAGAAGTTTCACTGGCATCGCAGGAGACCTTAACTGAGCTAACCACCATATAGCTCTCAATTTCCATTGGATCTGAGTTCCTGATTCCCACAGACCCTTTACAAATGACCACCTTTGGATTAATGACAGCAAGATCAACAGTGGGATCTCTCCATCCCAACAATACCTGCACCCAAAGATTTCCCTGAATGCACACAACGGAGGCAGTATTCAAGCTAGATTGCTCTCAGGCACCTCTTCTCAAAGGTGATGTTCCCAGTCCTCAGAAGGGCTAAACCTTAACAGTGATCCAAGGTGGAACACAGGCTGCATGTGATCTGGACAACCTCAGTGGTGTCCTTTAGTTCCCACTGCTCTCAATGGCATCTGCTTGGGACCTCCCAGGGCCAGTTTTTCAGTTTCCTTAAAGTCATTGTTAAAACATGTAGAAACTTCAGAATTAAATTCTTTCTCCACTAAAGATCAGAGCTAGTCTTTTTTCCTTGGCAAGAGGGCTTCATTATCTGGCTACTGCACATTCGGGTGCAAACCAGTGCCCAGCCATATTTCATCAAGGTTGTGTTCCTGGAAAGTTCCAGTAGAGACTTTAGGCCAGATCAGTTTGTAAAACATCTCCCTGTGGCTATAGAGGATCACAGGAAATTTCTCATAAAGTTTCAGATGTGAGGAAGCATCCAGATGCATCACCAGCTACAGAAAACAAAACAAAACAAAAACAACACACACACAAAAAACCAACCAACCAACCAACCAAACAAACAAACAAACAAAAAAAAACAAAACAAAAAAAAACAAAACAAAACAAAAAAAAAACACAAAAAAACCCACTAATGCAGGTACACAGGAAACTTTCAACTCAACTGTTCTGTATCTTCAGGGTTGGGCTCAGAAGGGTGCTTGAGTGGGTACAGCCTTCACTGCCAAACTGAGAAATGCATGCTTGGTATCTGCAACTAATCTGCCCTTTGTAATAGGCAAGTGGAAGTATTTTAAATTTATAATAGGACTAAAACTATCCATCACTGCTGCACAATGACAATGGGGAGGTCTCCCCTCCTCCCTCTCTGTGGGTTCTCTCTGAGCAAGAGACAGAGACAGCTGTTTGGAAACAGGCTGTTGACAATACTGCAGAGTAAGACCTAGAGTATTATGAGTCAATTAAAAACATATTAAGAGAGAGTGAGCAGGAGGTACTGCTCTTCTGAACCCAGCTGTTTCACCCTTCTTGCAGGATAAGTAAACTGAAACTTTCAGATCTTCCATGGGGAGACCAGAAACAAACAATCCTAGCAAACTTGCTGGTTAAGAAGAACACTTCTTTTTGCTAACTCTGTTCCAACACCCTGCTCTCATCACATGCTTGCACGGGAAGCTATTGTTAAACACACCCAGGAAAACAAGGCCAGCACTGAAAAGCTAATTGCAATCTGTGTCCATTATAAAGGGGTCATGAGAAACCTGATCTGTCTGAAGCCAAGGTGCAGATAAAAAAAATCAGCTGTTAGGGCCAGGCTGTAATTCATCTAACAGCTCTGACAGAGCCCAAACATGAATATCAAAAGTGCTGCTCAGGTTCGCATCAAAAAAATCTACAGTGGCAAATGCAACATCTGAAGAGGGCTTCAGGAGATGTCCTGGGCTTTACTTGGAGTTTATGCCAAGCTAGACAGAAGGAACTGCAAGAGAGCAGAGGGTAAGATGCAGGGAAAAATGGAATGTATTGTGTTATGTTTTCAAATAACTTTCCACAAGATCCCTCAAAGGCTATTAATGTAACTAAGTTAAGGTTCAACACAAAAGAGAGATGGTAGAAAACAAAGTGTGAAAAAAAAAGCGGTCTTTGCAATGGTGGTCAACCAAGTACTACTAGGATGCTGTTCTTCAGCATGTACGGGAAGGGTCTGGAGAAGGCATGAAGAGAAGGGGAATGAACAGAGAAAATGTACAGGACAGTCACAACCAAAACCAAATGTGTAGGGGTACAAAAGCCAGTCATTATTCTGTTCAGTCCAAGGCCTAAGGGACCTGCTGCAGCAGGATTGGGCAATGGGTTTAACACTCCAAAAGGAAACATCTTTTTTTCTCTCAGCACACAGTTAAGCATCAAAATCCATTACCACAGGACTTTGTGGAGGTCAAGAATGCAAGAGGGCTCAAAAAGAATTAGACCCACTTGAAAGACAATAAATCTAACAATGTCTGTTAAACGCTGGGATTTGATGGAAACTTTCAGGACATACCCCAAAATCCTGACACTGGATACTGGAAGCTGAGCTAGAACCTCAGAGGTACAGCAGCCTTAGTTAGGTCTTTGCTCCTAATATATAGGGCTTCAGATGCTGGTTTGAGTGGCCTTCACCTGGCCACACGGGATAGTTATGTATCAAACAGGCTCTGCATCAACCAAGCCCATCTCTTCAGTTTGTTCCCCCTTTTGAAGCCATTTCTGAATGTGCCTTTAGTATTGAGAGAAACTGGAAAAAGTTCAAGACAAAAGCAAAATTCACCAGGGCAACCCTCTCTAGGGTATATTTATTCACAATGTGGAAGCACGTTGGTCTCCTACTGAGACCAGAAGCAGGGTCTGAGTTTAATCTCAACCAGAAAACCCAAAGGTTCTTCCTTGCTAGATTCTAGAAACAGTAGCTGGATGCTGTGGCACTCCTATCCAGCTTGCACTGGAGAGGGAAAGAGCTGTGAGTGGCAGGGCAGTAGGACAGGACCAGGCACTATTGATTTAGGCGGGTTGTGATTCAGAGCACAGGCAAGCATGCATTGGGTTTGCACACTTCCCTCATTGTGTTATCACCACTCCTGCTTTACAGCAACTCCTCTCACTACTCCACTGCTCCAGCTGAGCTCTAACATCAGGAGAGAACTCTGAATGTCTTCCCTGATGACTGCAAAGGGAGCAGGTCAATACTTCTACTGATGGAGAATATGATGTGGAGAGGCTCACACTTGAATTACCTTAGAGAGCAGTCCCGCTTCACCTGACCAGTCATAGAATCATAGAATCATTTTGGTTGGAAGAGACAAGTATCATCACATTCAACCATTAATCCAGCACTGCCAGGTCACCACTAAACCATGTCCCTCAGCACTACATTGACACAACTTTTCAATCCCTCCAGGTATGAGGACTCCACCACTGCCCTGGGCAGCCTAGACCAGGCCTTGACAGTTCTTTCAGGGAATAAATTTTTCATCATGTCCAGCCTAAACTTCCCATGGTGCAACTTGACACCATTTCCTTGTGTCCTATCACTTGTTCCTTGGGAGACCAACCCCACCTGGCTCCAACACCCTTTCAGGGAATTGTCAAGAGTAAGAAGGTCTCCCCTGAGCCTCCTTTTCTCCAGGATCAACAACCCCAGGTCCCTCAGCTGCTTCTCACCAGAACTGTGTTCTAGACTCTTCACCAGCTTTATTGCCTTATCTGGACACACTCCAGCCCCTCAGTGTCCTTCTTGGAGTGAGGGGCCCAAAACTGAACCCAGGATTTGAGGAATGGCCTCATTAGTGCTGAGTACAGGGTCATAATCACTTCCCTAGTCCTGCTGGCCACACTAGTGCTGATACAAGCCAGGATGCTGTTGGCAGACAGGCAGGAGCTCCACGTGCCTGTGCCTTACCACCCTAACCCTAGCTCGAAGACAGAAGTCCCAGGAGGTCTCCTTTCAACAAGAGAAAGCAAAGCAATCTTTTCATCCAGCATCTCACAAAAGCACATCTCACAGGAAGCTCTGCCAGGCTTTCTGCACTATTTTCTACAGCCAGGCCTGTCCCTTTGCTTTCCCCACCAGAGGAACATTTTGTTCGAAGACAGCTAATGACCCATTTACATTTGCCTATAAAATTATATTGGACTGTTTCTCCCCTCCTCTTCCATTGCTTGGCTGCCTCTGGTTTGCAGAGCTTGTTAGGGCTAATTACATTGGCTTTTCCATTGAAGGAGTTTTTCCTCTTTGCATGTGTTTTCTGTTCTGAGCATAGCGCAGTTTCAGCAGGTTTTTGATGCTGTTGTTGTTGTTGTTCTTGACAAGAGCTGCTGTTATGAAACGCATCCTCATGGTTCTGCCAAGGCCCCAGCCAACTGAGACCCAGCTTTATTTGACGCAGGAGCAAATTGAGACCATTTGGTACTTGGAGCACTGGACATCTTATTCAATCTGCAAGGGAGCTGGGAAAAGGGCTGAGTATCTCCTCCCTCCCCTTCCCTTTCAATACACTCATTTGTTCCCAAAGAAACAGTCTGTTTCTCTTCCATTCTTCACTTTTCCCTAATTTTATCCATATGCAGTCCAAGATGGACATGAAAAATTACCTGCATGTTACCCTCAGCAGATGCCTGCCATCAGTTAGGTCAATAGATAAGCTTTAGGGACACAAGCTGTCCCTCGCACCCTTTGGCCAGCATCAAAACCACTCAGATGGCAATGAAACCAGAGCAGCCCTGAGACAAGTTTCAGAGGCAACACAGGGTAGACAGCCACAGATGATCACGGAGCCAAACTCTGCAGGAGAGCACCCTTTTTTCCAGCACACTTGGAGATTTGAGGTCTAGGGGAGGAGGCTGCAGATCCCCTACCAAGCAAGACCTTCTCCCCCACCAAGAGCGAGTGCCTCAGCCTTGAGGGAGGCCCACATCAAGATCACAGCTGTTGTGTGCAGTCTGGGCAATAGTTTATCTTCCCTACTCTGCCCCCCAACATAGCAGCTTATTTATCAAGGAAATGCGCCAGCAAGCCAAGGTGGTGGGAGAGCTGGACCACAGCTGTGCTCCCAGCAGCCCTCTGTTCAGACAGGACTTACCGAGCACCATCCCAACACCAGCTTTGGTGGATTGAGGCTGCATGGGACCATCCGCTTTTGCATCCAGCACATACCAGGAAGAGAAGCTCAGAGATTTTTCACTCAGGTCAGTGTTTCCACTCTGGAAAAGGTAAAAGGGATGCCCTTAGCACCAAGTCAAGTACTGTGGGAAGGACAAAACCACAAAAGCCACCCCATAAGCTACAGAAGGTGACAGGTCAAGCAACGTAGCTTCCTTCCTACCCTGGCACAAGCAATGTGAGCAAAGGCTCCCCTCCATGGCCTGCTCAGGGGAAACATTTCAAGGCACTGGCTGCCCCAGAAGAAATGCTGTTTCCTATCTGACTCCCTCACAGGCAGCTTGGACCATAATGACTTTGTATAGGCTTCAGCAGCATGGAGCTCTGGGCTGCTTCTTGAGGTTTGGAAACCACATATTGACCCTGGGGATATCTTGCACCCCACGAAGAATCCAGGCACTGTTTTAATCTATGGGGACAACCTGTTTTACCACAGACCCAGTCCTTCCAATCCCAAGAAAGGAAACCGAAAATATTCCAACAGGAAGTTGAACTATTTAACCTGAGGCCTTGGCTTGGCCAAAGCATCAAGCTGAGGAGCCCACATTCAGGCCCATACAAGCCATGAGGAGTGGATGTACGAGCACATTTTGCAGAATCACCATCACCCCACTACATGACACCCCTCCACAGGGAGAGCCCTTATATCAGACTATTGTAATTATATTTTAAAACCTCTAGTTCTAATGAAACCCATCCAAGAACATTCAGAAGACTTGCCTATAGCTTACAGTTCTTTCCAAGCCCGTACAGTTTTTTAATTAACTACAAATTTGTTGGATAATTACAATAAACGTGCATGTGGGGGTTGTTTCGGTTTAGGTTTCTTTACAGTCTCACAATTAGATTTATTAATTGCAATGGCGGCAGCCACAGCAAAGGATTGTGGAGCTGCAGCTCCTTGCTGCTCCAGGGTTGGTGGCAGTGGCAGCACCTTCTACCCACAGGATGTGGCAGCCATCTTGAGCAAGGGAAGACTGGTGCTCCTGACATGGCTATGACCCACTGCCCCTGCATGGCCCACCATCACCAGGCCCAGCACCCCTCCATGGTGGTCACCACAAGGACTGAAACAGACAACCATCTCCCTCTGCCCTCTGAGGACAACCAGGAAGCAGGATCACCACAGTGTGATGCCCAACCATCACCTTCTACCTCCTTTCCAAAAGGCAGCAGGCCTTGGACTGTTGGAGCAGAGAGCAGACCCCCAGCCCTTGTACTGATTTTCCCCTGGTGCTTTTCAGGCCAGCATCCCTGAGGAGAGGCAGGAGGGATGAGGTTACCTCACATAGCCATGTGTGGGTGAGGCAACCCCACCACTGCCCCTCATTCCCTTGCGTGGGCCAATGTGCTGAGCCCACGTCACCAGTCCACACAGCACCTTCCTCCTGCCTCTTTGGAAAATAAACCTTTCAAAACTCTCTATTTTTTTTCCTATGATGAATCAGGGGGTCTTCACCATACAGTGGCAGTTCAGTGGGGTGGGGGGACAAAAGGAAATGGTCTCAAGTTTCACCAGGGGAAGTTTAGGTTGGACACAAGGAAAAACTTCACTGAAAGGGTTGTCCAGGCCTGGCCCAGGCTGCCCAGGGCAGTGGTGGAGTCCCCATCCCTGGAGGGGTTTCAAAGCTGTGTAGATGTGGTGCTGAGGGACATGGTTTAGTGGTGACCTGACAGTGCTGGGTCAACAGCTGGACTTGATCTTAAAGCTCTTTTCCAACCAAAATGATTCTATGATTGTATGATTACATACCCCCTTGTATTGCCTCAACTTGCCTGGATAAGACGTGAATGTAAAGGCCGTGTTTTAAGTCATTTTCACACATGTTAATATGACTGGTTTTACCAGAGAGGATGGGGAAATAGGGGAGCACATGTATATTGTCTCCACTCTTTTTTAACTTAAAGAAAAACCCTCCCCCATCTTTCCCCAAAACATACAGAAGCAGAAAGGCACAGGCTCATTCCTGTTTCTCAGGCAGCTTGACATGAAAGATCAAAAATCCAGATTTGATCCTCTCTGCAAAAATACTCCATGGCTGGGTCAGGATATCCTCCTTGTTACATTTTAAATGAGGCTTTCCTTCCAAAAAACATAACAAACTCCTTCAAACTCTAATCCAGATCCAGTTTCTATGACTCACTTCAAAACAACCTCTGAGCTTCATCATGCTGCAGGAACTGTCCTGAGGGAAAGAACATCTCTGAGCACCAGGTCCATTCTCTACTGAGCCATAGACACAACTACAGAAAAGATGAACAATACATTGCTCCTCCGCTCTACAGCAGCCCGGATCTAAGACATTTGTTAGACATATCACAACAAAAGCTGTGCCACCAAAGAGAAAATAAACATGAGATTCCTCTAGAATGGGAACTACAGATGTCCCATGCTGATCGTCTTGTTACTGATGCACAATCTGGAATTGAAAATCGACTACGTCTTTTAGTGCAAGACATTTTCTGGAGCATCAGATGAATTTACTTCATCTATCTCAAGCCCATTTTAAAAATGGGGAGCAAAATCAGAGGAACCAAACAGAGGCTTTTTGGAGTGAGAAACAAAAGCAAGAAATCCAAGACAGCTTATCTGAAGACTGATAGTAAAAGCTTACATGTTTTAAGAGTTTGTCAGGGGACATGAAAAGAGCAGATGAAATTCCAGAAGGGAAAATTTAAGAGGGAAACTGGTGACAGGTGTATTACTGCACACTGAACATCCATAAATTATAATGGTAGGAGACTGAAACACCCCTGACTTGGGCTAGGCAAGGGGCATCAGTGACACATAGACATCCACCAACCAACCCTGTCTCTGGCTCAAGCTCGAGGGAGGATTTTGGTCCTTGTATGGTGGTGTTCTGTAAGGCAGTCATCACAGCCTTGGGTTTGCTGCTGGTCATCAATCTTGCCTCTTTCTTTCACTTGCAAGTGCCTCAAAGGGACAGGCACAGGGTGCACCAAGTGAGTCGGAGCAACCTGTATTCCTGCAAGCTTCTGAAGATCTAGGAGTCCTTTCCTTTTCAGACAGGCTCTGAACCTGCCTGTTCCTGCCTACTGCCACAGATGGGAGCAGCTCTCCCTTGGGACTACCTTCTTATAGGACATCAGTAGTACAGCTGCCCTGCTCTCCCACAGCCAGGAGCCCAGCTTGGCTCATTTCAGTCAGAATCTTATTAAAGAGGAGGTAGAGTTAAGTGACAAAGAAATCAAGCTTATGAAGGTCCACCTAGGGATAGTCAGAGGAAATGCAGCAGCGAGAGCACACGCCAATATTTGAATGCATTTTTTTGTCTCTATCTTTGAAAGAGTTTGTTTTGGTAGCTCCAAAGTGTGTTAAAAAAGCATGTCCTTGTATAGATTTCATAGACCACTGGAGAGAGCCAAAGCTACCAGAACAAGGCAGCACAAGGGTGCCCTGCCAGCAGATCTAAAACCTCACCCAGCAGAAGTCCACCCAGCTCCATTGAATCCAACATCATTGCACTGCTTTACACCAACCAAGCATCTGTCCCCACTTCATTGCTTGCTGTGTTTGTTTGTTTTTCTGACCTCCTTTGGGCTTCTCATGCTTAATCTACAAAATGGTGGCCTTCTAGATGCTGCAGTGCAATGTTATTATCATCATACTCACACATTCCATAGCAGTTCAGCAAGTTGTGATAGGCTCTTCAGGAGTCAAGCCTTCCTTTTAGTGTCAGCATGGCTTTCCCAGCTTTGATATCCCCAAGACTCAGAAGGAAACAGACAGTTCAAACAGTTCCAAGAGCAAGCTTGGAAGTGAGAGGTCTCTGTTCACCATTGAGCACATGAGCAAGGTTTATTTCTCCTCTCCGGTCAGTCCTTCCACAAAAAAAGCATTGCTCTAGACAGCTAAAAAATAGAACCACCTGTTTTCTGGCTCATGGCCAATGGATGTCAGTGGCTTGTTGATTAATCAAAAGCCGTGACAGATTTGAGTAGATAGCTGAATCATAACCATGCATGCATTCCTTCATGCTGGAGAAAGATTGCTCTGGATGCATGGTGTCCTTTCTAGTGCCCACCCACAGCAGATTAGAGTCCCTGAGCCATCTGTGGTGGTGTCCATGAGATACTATCCTCAGCAGATCTATCCCTGCAGGAGAGGTTAAGTTGTATGGATGGGAAGCATGTACTATGGACGTCACCCTGTCCTTCACTCACCTGTTAGAAAGCTTGGCTCGTAGCTACTTTAATCCAGGAGATAACCATCTTATTTCTTGACAAAATAATCAAAATGGCAACTGTCATGGTAGCACAGATAGATGGGCACCTTTGTGAGCCCACAGGAAGGTGATCACAGGAGCCTTCCCTCCATGCAAGCTGGGGCTATCACAGTGTACATGATTTTGGGGGTGAGCTGCCATTGCCATGATATGGTTCATCAGTGCCACTGCAGGTGGGAGTCTTTGCTCACAAATCTCTTCCTTGGCAGGGCCAAACACATCACACTCTTTCACTGCAAAAAGAAACACCCAGGGTGACCAAAAGCAGCTCCTTACAGGATGCAAATAAAGGTTTGAAGAGAGCAAACTGTTGAGAAAACAAAACCAGATAGGTCAGCAGTAAATCGAGCACCCCTGGCACATGTCTCAAGCCACACACAGGTAGGACCATCTGGTGGCAGCAGGCAGGCTAACACATCCAAAATCAGCTTGCTCTGGCCAGTGACATGTGACAAAAGCTCTTGTGTCTCAGTAAGAAAGGGCCCTACAGGTGACACTGGTAAGGGTAAGCAGTACTGAAGATATCCCTCTCCAGCAGCTCCCACTGTAAATTCACCTCTTTCCCACCTAGACCATTACTCAGCCAACTGCTAGACTCACCTTGTGTCTTCACATTTACTGCCTCCTGGTCCTTCTAAATCTCCTCACATCCTCTGGCAAATGTCTTGTGTGTCAAAGGCCAGCTCTGGTCTCATGGCAGGTGACTACAGAGAGCTATCTGCACCTTGACCATACAGACCAACACAATGGTGGCTTTGGTGACATGTACTCTTTGCATTTTAGTTTTAGCACAGCGTTTTCAGCTCTGAAATTGCAAGGATCCCACCTATACAATTCCAATGGAGAGCTAGGGAGACGAGATTCCCTTCACTGCCTTTTCAGCATGTACATCTTGGGCTTCAGCCTGCATCTTGGGCTTTCTTATTTCAGACACGGAAGCAGCAAAAGAGCTGAAATTATACCCATTTTGTTGCTATTGGTCGCTCGATCTTCTCTTCCATCACTCTTCCTCCTTCTGCCCTCACTCCATTCCACATTTTTCACATTTCTGGGGATTGTTTTTCACCTCCCAATGCTTTCTGGAGTTTGCCCAATAGAAATAAATGCAGCCTGACCATCGCTGGTGGGGTGAGGGGCAAGAGGTTACACTCTCGGTAAATTTAGCCTCTTACTGACAGATTTATCTTCCTTAATGAGAACCAAGTGTAGTTATCGAGGTTTGTTTTTGTAGACTGAACTTCCCCAAAGTCAGCTCATGCACACCTCCCCCTCCCTCCCCAATTACATAAATGCTTTTAGTTAAGAGCTAATTTCCTGGAGTGTGTGCCAGTGCTCTCTCCAAGCATACAAAACAAAGACAACACATTAAAAAAAAACATGTTTTGCTTTGAGAAGGAATCTTGTCTTTAAAGTTTAGGAAAGAGAAGCTATCAAAGGGGTTTTTCCCCATTTCTCCTCCATTTACACATGTAAGATGAAGCAAAGATGGGGAGCACCTTTCCAGACTAAAACCACAGGTTGTTCCAGCAGACGTCAAAAAACCTTGTTTAACAGCAGGAAGAGGTCATTGTGCTGAGGGATGTCGCATAGCTTTCTCTAGATGAACTAGTCTGGACTTCAACAGACCTTGTCTTCATCCAGTGAGACCCAGAACGTCCCTTTTAGCAAACAGAGCCGCAGGAGCTCACAATGGCTGGCCACATGTTGCCTGATGCTGGTAGTGATCTTCCCTGATGCTGTGATTTGTCTTTTCTCCTTTTGCAAAATAGCATTCACCCAGTCAAAGAGAAATAAAGTTCTAGTCAGAAACTAAACCCCACTGTTCATGAGGCAGGCAAGTCTGACAGATTCACAAGAAAGTTCTCCATTTAAATCAAGACTATCTGCTCTTGTCCTTCCCTCATCCTGCATTCACATATTGGCACCACAAAAATATTGCATCCTGCCACAGCTTGGATCGGTGTGGGGGCTGATCTAGCCAGACCTTGTCTCCAAAGTCCTCTCTTTGGAGACTGTGTGTTAGGAGAGATTTTGTGGACATCTTCCTTCATGGAGCTCCTCCTCTACATCTGTCCACAATCTTGATTTAACATTTCCCTTTTATTTTTCTTCCCATCATGCTATTAATTAAGAACAGTTCTAACATGTGCCAGTCTAGAAAGGAATGTGATGTAATGACCATGTTTCTTCTTCTGTTTCAGTTTAAATGACTTTTTATTGAGCTCCTAAAATGCAATAAAGCCCATAAAGAACAGATTTGAAGAGAAATACTTGAATTCAGACTCCAGTAAGGTTTAATAAACTACCATTATGTCTCAGACAGGTGGACCATGTGAAGGGCAATCATAACTTCAGCCTCTCTTCACCACTGTACGTCATGCAGAGAAGCTTGGCTGGTGTGAGTAATATTTCTTCCCCGCTTTCTACAGGCCATGTTGGTTGCCAGTTAGAAGAAAAAACAAGAAACAGGAAGGGAAGCCCGGGATGTCTCTGGTCTCATTGTGATATCTCCATAGCAATCAAACACTCCTATTGGAAGTATAACAAGATGAGACACTGCAGGCTGTTGCACCAAAGAGAAACAGAGCTAATCACAGAATTATCACTGTTGGACAAGATCTCTCAGATCATGATACCCAACCATCAAAAAAAACAACAACCCAAAAACCCAAACCAAAACAGAAAAAAAAAATCAAACCAAACCAAAAAACACCTAACAAAACAAACAAGCAAAAACTACGGGGGGGAGCAAAAAACCAACCAACCAAGAAACACCTCACCATCCCAGTAGAGCATGTCCTGAAGTGCCTCATCTACACATTTCTTGAATTCCTTCAGGGATGGTGTTCCCACCACATCCCCAGGCATTCTGTTCCAGCACCTGACTACTCTTTCAGTAAAGAAATTCTTCCTAATATCTAATCTAAACTTCCCTTGGTGCAACTTCAGGCCATTTCCTGTATTCCTGTCATTATTGACTTGAGAGAAGAGGCTGCACCCACGTCACTACAACCTCCTTTCAGGTAGCTGTAGAGAGCAATAAGATCTCCCCTCAGCATCTTCTTCTCCAAATTGATCAGTCCCAATTCCCTTAGTCTCTCCTTGTAAGACGTGGTCTCCAGACCCCTGGTTGCCCTGCTCTGAACTCACTGTCTTTCTTGTGGTGAGGGCCCCAGAATGGAACACAGTACTCAAGGTGTGGCCTCACCAGTGCTGAGTACAGGGGCACAATCACATCCCTTCTTCTGCTGGACACACTATTTCTAATACAGGCCAGGATTCCGTTGGCCTTCCTGTTGACTTGGGCACACTGCTGGCTCATGTTCAACTGGTTGTCAGCAAGTATACCCAGGTCCTTTTCTGCCAAGCAGCTTTCCAGCCACTCAGCCCTAAGCCTGTAGTGTTGCCTGGGGTTGTTGTGACCAAAATGCAGGACCCAGCACTTGGCCTTGTTAAACCTCACACAATTGGCCTCAGCTCATCGATTCAACCTGTCTAGATCCATCTGCAGATCCTTCCTACCCTCAAACAGATCAACGCTCCCATCGAATTTGGTGTCCTCTTCAGACTTGCTGAGGAACCATTCAGTCTCCTCATCTAGATCATTGATAAAGATATTGAACAAGACTGGCCCCAAAACTGAGCCCTGAGACTGGTGACTGGCCACCAGCTGATTTTAACTCCATTTACTACAACTCTCTGGGCCTGGCTGGTCAGTTTTTAAGCCAGCAAAGAGCACACTTGACTGTGCCTTCAGCTGACAGCTTTTCTAGGAGAATGCTGTGGGAGGTGGTGTCAAAGGCCTTACTGAAGTCCAGGCAGACAACATCCATAGCCTTTCCCTTGTCCACGAGGCATGTCACCTGCTCATAGAAGGAGATCAGGTTGGCCAAGAAGGATCTGCCTTTCCTGAGCCCATGCTGGCTGGGCCTGATCCCCTGGCTGTCCTGTACTTGCTATGTGAGCTCACTCAAGATGAACCTCTCCATAAATTTTCTGGGTACCAAGGTCAGGCTGACAGGCCTAATCATGGTCCCCTTTGGCTTTCACACTTACTAAATTGTCTGGGATCCATCTGGACAGAGGCCATAATTAGAGAAGTAGTTTGCTCAGACTTAGCCCATGGAAGCCATGAGAAAGGGTTGATTCACTGTTGTGTGCTGTTAACATGATCCCCTTGGTTTGTTTTTCTTTTCCCCTGGAAACAAGAAATGAAGAGGATCTGGGAGGATAAGGCATGTAATAAATTGACTTCTAAATCAGCCGATCTTTTGGTCTTGATGCTGCTGCCTTTGTTTCTGCTGTAAAAGAGCACAGATAAGCTTCAATAGGTTCATTTCTGCCATTTATCAGCTCCAACATCTGTTGCAAATCCTAGGCAGGTTCCTTGCTCCTTATGCTTACCTGGGGAGACTTGTCTTTTGAATGGTACAGCAGTGGATAACTGCCTGCTGAGACACTCAGTACCTCCCAAGGGATCTTATTTGCCTGCTGCAATACAGCTTGAGATGGCCATCCCACCACTGAGACACAGCCCTCAGCCTCCTGCTGCCACAACACAGGCAGGACTCCAGCAACAAGCCAAAATTTGCTTTCTCAGGACCAATCATAGAACTATAGAATGTTTTGGGATGGAGGGCACCTTAAAGGTCATATAGTTCTAAACCCACTGCCATGGTCAGGGACACCTCCCACTAGAGCAGGTTGCTCAGAGACCCATCCAACCTGGCCTGGAAGGTTTTCAGGGATGGGGCTTCTACCAACTCTCTGGGCAACCTTGGCCAGTCTCTCACTGCACTCAGTGTCAAAAATACCTTCCTTCTCTCTGGTTTGAGTTTAAAACCACCACCCCTTGTCCTGACACAATAGGACCTGGTAAAGTCTGTCCCCATCTTTCTGATAGGCCCCCTAGAAGAAAGTACTGAAAGGCTGAAATAAGGCCTCCCCAGAGCCTTCTCCTTCAGGCTGAACAGCCCCAACTGTCTCATCCTGGCCTCACAGCAGAGGGGTTCCAGCCCTTGGATCATTACTGTGGCCTCCTCTGGCCCTGCTCCAACATGTCCCCGTCTCTCCTGTGCTGAAGACCCCAGAGCTGGACCCAGTACTTCAGGTATGCCCAGTCATGGCACATGGCAGAGGTCTGCTCAAGAGCTACTGGGTAGATGGAAGAATGATTTTTCTTGTCAGCCAAAGCAATGTCTGGTCTTTTCCCACCAGAGCAAAGAGTTAAATAGAAACACAACTGTATGTTAAGTCAGCCCTTTGAAAGAGCAAGAGTCAAATGGATGGGTGAGTCATAGCCAATCTTTTAGCCCTGTTTTGAGCAACAGATCCCGGACAACTTTCCAGGGGAGCTGCAATGGTGCAGATTTAAGTCTCAGCCCCTGCCCTCCATGGAGCAAGGAAGTGGCAGAGAAAAGGCTGTTTCATTTGATACCTAGACAAAAAAAAGGGACTGTCACCCTTTCCAGGAGTCAGCTTTGCCCGTGCACAAAGCCAGAATCATCCTCTGCATTCACCTGCTCTCAACTACACCTCCTTTCACGTCTGATTGTCAGGAGCCTTGCCCTTGAAGGGCTCACTATTGGCACTTGTCACTCTCCATTGCTGGCTGGAATTTATTTCCTCAGCCCATGTAACAGCACGCCAAAAAGCTGCTCTACAGCCACCCAGCTGGCACAGTGGCATCTAGTCCTGAGGGAGCCAACATATCAAAAGTGTCTTAAAACACCCAGATCAAGGAACAGCTGTTAAACTTGAGCACCATGACACCCAGCCCTTCCTCTGCACTCCAGAGTTTCACAAGAAGGAGGGGAAGGGGTTTACTGGGTGCTTGGAGGGGTCATCTTGTTACAGATCTCAGTCATTTGTTGAGATTTCAGTCATATTTTAAGTTTTCTTTGTGGGGTGCTGGCACCAAGGGGTTGCTGCCACTCTCAGCACGTGGCTGAGATCTGCTCTAAAGCTACTGGGTAAACATGAGAACGATTCTTCTCCAGTCAGACAAAGGCAGGGCCATACATGGGTCTCATTCCAGGGTCACACAGTGTGGTACAAGGCACAGCTGCTACACTTCTGGTTTTGGGCCTGTTTTCACTGCGTTAAATCAGCCAAACCCACTCCCCTTCCAGCAAATCCGTATTTCCATGGCATTTCCCCACCCTGGTGCCTGGGCACTGAACAAAACCAACTAAGGCTGCAGTCCCCGTGTTGAAGCACTGCTTCTCTCAACAAGTCTTTGCTTTGTATACTTTTAATACATGAGTATCTTCTGCTGCATGGCATAGGTGAGGCCAGTGCGGCTACCCCAGCTTAAGGGCAACTGATTCATTTGCATGGAATACCATGCACTGGTACAGGTGAGGGGAAAATCAGCTCCACAGAGAAGGACTTCAAAGTCCTTGTGGATAACAAGTTCCCCATGAGCCAGAAATGGGACCTCACAGCCAAAAGCACCAATGGTCTCCTGGGGGGAATGAAGAAGAATGAGGCCAGCAGGTTGAAGAATGTTCTCCTTCCTCTCTATTCTGCCCTGGTGAGACCATATCTGGAGTATTGTGTCCAGCTGTGGGCTCCCCGGTTCAAGAGAGACAATGAACTACGGGAGAGAGCCTAGCAGAGACTACGAGGATGACTAGGGGAGAGGAGCATCTCTGTGATGAGGAAAGGCTGAGAGTCCTGGGGCTGTTTAGCCTGATGAAAAGACTCAAAGAGGAGCTGATCAATATCTAAAGGGTGGGGATCAGGAGGATGGGGTCTTGCCAGTAGTGCCCAGTGACAGGACAAGGGGCAACAGACACAAACTGGAACCCAGGAGCTGTGAGAGTGCCAGAGACTGGAGCAGGCTGCCCCAAGGGGTTGTGGAGTCTCCTTCTCTGGAGAGATTCCAAACCTGCCTGGATACTGTGATCCTGGGCACTCTCCTCTGTGGCCCCGCTGGAGCAGAGGGGTTGGACAAGATGATCTCTGGAGGTCCCTTTTGAACACACCATGCTAGGATTCTGTGAATGAGCTTGTGATGGAACCCAAGTACCTGTGAAGAAGCCAGAGGCACCTGCATCATACAAAGGGAAAAAGGAGCCCCTCCACACCTTGCAGTGGGGAAACTGTGATTTCTGACACTGTGGGCATGCCCACGACTCACTGCCCAGCCCACATGGGCTAGTGCTGCTTGCTGCATAATAAAATTCCCTGGGAAACAATGCACAGAAAAGCCAAACGCAAACTGGCAGCACTGGCACAACCAGCCTGCATGGCAGGAGCAGGAATCCTGCCCAGATCTTTTTTAATGCCATGCTGCTGTGGGTCAGCAGAGCCCAGCCTTGTGCAGCAGCCACAGCCCCAGCTGTCAGCTCCTGTAGTCTGGGCCAAGGGTCACACAGCCCAGCCACCTGCAACACCCAGGGCCCCCGATACATGCTAGGGCCACATACAAATCGAGGTGGGGTTGTGTTCCCATTATAACACCATTAATGTTTACTTCTCCCACTAGTGCAATTATGGATGAATTCTTATGTTTCCTTTTGTGTACAAAAAATTGTTAGGTCAGCTCAGAAGCTGACCTAACCTCAGAAGCTTAAGATGTGCTTAGGCACCAAATGGCTTACCTGGGCAGAAAGGAAGGTTCCAGCAGCTAAGAGAAATTACAAAAGAGGGAAGAACATAGAGGGGTGCATTTACATATGTTGGGAATTGGCATGTGCTGAGATGGAGTCCCTACCCTGTGACGTCTTTAATCCAGACTAGGCATCTTCCTATGCAAAACCACAACGTTTTTTTACCCTAATAGCAGATTTTTATCCACCTTGTCCTATTTGGGCGAGCAATAACTCTGTCTGTATTCAGGGCAGAACAGCATTTGCTGGATTTCAAAGCTCAGCCTGCAGCTTTCTGGAGCTACAGCTGCACTTGAGCAAACTGCACCTACAGCTGGGCCCTTGAGCTACCTTTCATGGCAGCCAAAACAGTGATGGTGCCCTTGAGAGCACCAGGGACCAGAAGCACTGCAGCTCTTACTGGAGCTTTTCTCTTTGCCTCTTAAACAGGAGTGGTTACCTAGGGGTGCAGCCGATGGCCAGACCTTACAGCCCCTGCTCCAGCTTGGAGGCCACTCCAGGATCTCCACAGTGATGGGGCTGCCCGTGAAGCCCAACTCTGTGCTATGAACATCAGCCCAGATGTGCTGCCCAGAGCACCTGGGTGCCACTGAGACAGCTTCCCACGTGCAATGATGGACACTTGTTTCAGCTGAAGGTGCCCATGGGCAGTACTGGACCCAAAGTGTTTCTTCCCCCGCTCAGAGATAGGCCATGGTTTCCAGCAGTTGATCTGTAAGAGTAAATTTCACTCTCATTTTTCATCTTATATCAAAATTCCTCTAGTTTCCCATAGGAAGCAAGCACACATGGGACTGGTTTTACCCTGGCTTATTTTTAGTCTTTCCTACATTTCCTCTCACATGGCTGTGAAGGGAACACCCCACCCTGCAGGCACACAAAATGCCAATGGCAGGACCCTTCTCCATCTACAGCACAACAGGGATGGGGGTAAATGTGCTGCTGGTAATTAGAGCACAGCATCATTAAATAAATTGCTGCTTTGCAGCCATGCTCCTCGGCTCCTGGGCTGCAGCTCTGGGGCAATGAGGTTATTCCTGGCCAACACTGCTGCCCTTACCACCCCCATTGCCAGAGATACCTCCAGCCAAAGCCACTCCCATCCCAACAGTGCTGCCCCAAAGGACCCAATTCATAGGGTGCTTTGGGTTGGAAGGGATCTTGAAAAGTGATCTAGTCCAAATGCCCTGCAGTGAGCAGGAACATCTGCAACTAGAGCAGTTTGCTCACCTTGAAAGTTTTGTACTGTCTCTCTCTAATACCACAGAGCAGTTAGGTCCCAGGAAGCTGCTGGAGCAAGTCAAAGGCCCCCAGAGCTGCATTCAGAGCTGAAACCCAACCACAACCATCATCAGGGCAAGAACCAGGGTTCTGCATGGCTCTTCTGGGATAGGGTCTCTTCCTTCTTCAAACAAAACCTGGCAGGCAGGTGGCTGGGAAAGGGAATCAGGATGATTGGGAGCTGCTTCGGCCAGGGCAGATGCTGTGGGGGTTTGGTCAGCAGATGTTGTGGCCAGTGGATTTTTTTAGGTTGGATGAGCAATGTGTGAAGGTTTGGGTTTGATGCCCTGGGGGAAGAATTAAAACATAGCTCGAGCCTTGGTGTTATTTCACAAAGGGGAATTGCTGCTTCCCACCAGCATGACTAACCAAGCTAAATGTGGCCTTTGTGGTTGAGCAGCAGCTGGGTGGAAAGGCGGCCATGCTGCGAGGACAGTCTGGAAGCAGCAATGGGGCTGCGGCCAAGGCTGTGGCTCCTTGTGGATGCAAAGCAAGATAGGAGGGGAGGCAGAGAAGACCAACCTCTGTCCAAGGGATCTTCATTTCCCAGAGATGCTTCTCATCCTGCCATCACCTCTTAGAGCACCCCCTGAGGTTCATTCTGGCTTCCCCAGGGGAAATGACAGCTTCTGCATCCCACCAGCCATGCTGCCCACAGTGCCACACTGCCCGCAATACCAGCCTGCAGCATTCCCTGGCAAGTCCCCCATTACCATGGCAATGCTGTCAAGGTTCAGATCACATTTTCCTCCATCACGATTTCTGCCACTGCTTGAATTTTTTCAGCCCTTCTCAGTCCTTCACTAGCCATTGCCTCACTCACGAGGCAGCCTGGAAAGGGTTAGGATGCTGCTTTTGCCATCAGGGCTGCGGTCACATTGCATGAAGTCCTTTCTCAGGAGTAACAGCATAAGATCTGTTACAACAGAGGTAAAGTTGAAATCAGCAAGCAGATACTCATAAATCCTCTGCTGTGTCTTTTTGTTAGACTTAATCACAGGGAAAAACCTGAAAGGCCTGAAACATTTTTGTTAACTGAGAGATTTTAAAATTTATTTCTTTTCTAAAGACAGGCTCACCACATAGAGGGGACAGCCATGGGGACAGCTCCTTGTCAGTGCGAGTCTCACTATGGCTGCTGCTGCCTTGCTCAGAACCCCCAGTAGCTCCTCACCCTGACTGTCCTCTCTGCGGAGGCAGCAGGGCAGGTGACAGCTGCCTGTGTCCTACCTGCAGGGACAGCCCTACCCCGGGGTCCAGCTGACCCCAATGTCAAGCCACCCAGGCAAGCAGGAAGCCCCACAGGAACCTCTGCCTGGGGCCACGGTCCCTTTTCACCCAGGTACTCTTTCCTGGTGGCCTCCATCCAGCTTCTCCATAGCAACACTTAGACATTAAATATAGACATATCACCAAACCGCCTTTGCAAAACTGCCACCTCTCCCTACCACAGACAGTCATTTTCAGGAAATATCACATTTTCCCCTTACCCATCTCCAAATGAAGAAGGTGGGAAAAAGCATATAATGAGGAGTGGCCTTACATCACCTGCATCCCAAGCTGTTAGCTAGCTGCTTAACAGCTATATTATTTGATTCTTCCTGTTGAAAGAGATTAACCCATGGCTTCAGATGCAGTGGGACAACACCCACTCCCCAGGACATCTAGCCAGTGCCAGAGACCCCACTAACAGAGGTTGCTGCTCAAATCATAGAACATTTTGAATTGGAAGGGACCTTAAAGATCATCTAAAGATCAACTCTTTCTGATGTCTTCCATTGGATAAGTCTGAGCAAACTACTTCTCTAATTATGGCCTCTGTCCAGATGGATCCCAGACAAGTTAGTAAGTGGGAAAACCAAAAGGGGCCATGATTATCTCTGTTTTGTTTTGGTGCTACAGCCTGCAGTGTCTCATAATTCTATTATTTGGGTTGGAAGGAACCTTAAAAGATCATCTAGTTTCAGCCTCTCTGACATGGGTAGGGACACCTCCCACTAGAGCAGGTTGCTCAGAGCCCCCTCCAACCTGGCCTTGAACACTTCCAGTAATGGAGCATACACAACTTCCCTGGGTAACCTGTGACAGTGTCTCACCACCCTCAGGGTGAAGAACTTCCCAATTTCTAATCTAAATCTCCCCTGTTTCAGTTTGAAGCCATAACCCCTGGTCCTATCACTACAAGCCCTTGTCAAAAATCCCTCCCCAGCTTTCTGATAGGCCCCCTTCAGATACTGGAAGGCTTCAGTGAGGTCTCCCAGGAGCCTTCTCTTCTCCAGTCTGAACAACCCCAACTCTCTCAGCTTTGCCTCACAGCAGAAGGGTTCCAGCCCAAATACCTTCTGGGGGATTGTTAATCAGTTAATGCTTATAGAGAAGGGAGGAGGAAAGGTGCCCTACCAGGAAAGAAGGACAGCTGCAACCACTGAGAAGGGCTGAGGAGAGCCCAGCACACAGCTCTCACTGCCAGGCAGTGGAAGAAATGTGAGGCCTGAAAATGAAGAGCCATGGAGGCCGGGTGCAGCCACCTTTACACTGGGCAGGGTGATGACAGAGCATAGCCTGACACCATACACTAGTGGGTGCAGCAGTAGCCTCCCATGCCCACAGCACCCACTGTGTCCTGAGGCTTTCACAGAAAAATACCAAGGCAGAGGAGAAACATGGCTGATTCCTTGGCTAAGGAAAGAGGTGAATCTCCATTGGATGCTGCAGCAGACATAAGACATGACAGGAAAAGCTGCAATCACATCCATGAGGTACCTGGTGAAATGTCTCAAGTCTCCTTGACCCCAGCCTGGGGAGGCTGTTCAGGCTATGACAGCACGGTCACCTTTAGCTGCAGTTTCTGGGCTCTCCCCTACCTGATCCTGTACACCTCAGCCCTTTAAGCCTGGGGCGTGATAGGACAGGGGTGAGGGACCTTTCTGCATCAAGCACAGGCAGGAGATGGTACAGAAAGGGCACCAGGGATGCACTGCATTGTGTGTGCAAATGTGGGCATGGAGCACCTGTTGGACTGTCACGTCCCATAAGGGGAGGATGAAGGCATCACATGCACAAACAGGTTCTGTGGGTGCACACTTCAGCTGCAGCAAAGCCTCTTTCACAAAACCCAAAGCTCCTCGCTGGCAGTGCGAGGTGGAAAACCTCCAAAATGGTAATGCATTCCTCCTGCGACCCTCTCTGTGGCTAAACCCAGATTGTGCTCCCAGCACTGGGGATTACAAGAGACCAGGGACTTCCCAGGCCAGAGCCCATGCTCCATTTTCTCACAGCCACTGTGTGATTTTCCTACCACAAATCTGTCAAGTCACCTTTTGAAGCTTTGTAGCAGTTTGGCACCCTCGACATCCTACAGCAAACAGGGCCACTGCTTAACAGCACTTTTTGTGTTACCAAAGACAGGGAATTGCCTTTTCAGCTCACTATCGCTGGCTGCAGCCAGGTATTAGTGTTCAGTCGCACAAAGCATGTCCCAGCTCCTCCAGCAGGTGTCTGAGCCATGCCAATAGGCAATGTTCCCACTTAGTATGACTAGAGTAGAGGATGTAGAGCAGCTCTGTGTGCAATTACCACTGAGGGAACACTGAATTAAACAGAGACCTCAGACAACTGGAGCAATCCCATACCCAAACACTGAACCCCATGGAGATGGGAATATCTGCAGTTGGATCAATGCTTACCAACATTTAAAGGTTGGGGGTTAAGAGTGTGGGGTCACACTCTTCTCAGCAGTGCCCAGTGACAGGACAAGGGGCAACAGATACAAACTGGAACCCAGGAGCCTCCACATGAACAGGAGAAAAAATTTCTTTGCTGTGAGAGTGCCAGAGACTGGAGCAGGCTGCCCCAAGAGGTTGTGGAGTCTCCTTCTCCGGAGGGATTCCAAACCTGCCTGGACAGTTTGATCGTGGTTACCCTGCTCTGGGTGACCCTGCTGGAGCAGTGGGGTTGGATAAGATGATCTCCAGAGGTCCCTTCCAACCCCCACCAGTCTGGGATTCTGTGGGTCACTGTCTGACCTCTGAGCAAGCACCATACTGCTGGTACTTGGGGTTTTTCCTCCTTGCTGTTCTTGATTTAGAAGAGCTGTACACTGGCAATCACACTGAAGCTACTGATTAGCTGATGCTGGGACCTCATTCCAGGAAAGCCAATCCATTTATCAGTGCTTGCAGCTCCCAGTTCAAGGCAGGTGAAGTACTAATAAATATTGATCAAAGCAAGTGAATCAGACTCCAATGTAGCTTAATAAATAAAAAGCTATTAAAAAAAAAATGTCTGCAGATGCTTGTGCCAACTGTTCCTCTCCAGCAGCAGCTCCAGGCACTGGTACTTTCATTTCCACTTCACTGGAAGGAACTTCTTGTCTTTACATTGCAAAATCCAATCAGCAGAAATCTCCAACCAAGATGAAATTGCAGATCATTGTTTTACTGGGCTAAAACCTGTGCAGAGTCCCATTCAGGTCTGAATTACAGCTAAGTGTGTCTAGCTGCATCCTCCCAAGCTGACATCCCAACACATACTGTAGGCTGCACAGACATGGCCACTTAGAAAGTAAGTGCTGTCTGGCAAAGAAATGAGCTGCTGAGTTATTGAAACACCCTGCACAATAATTGTGATGAACCCTTCAGCTGTCCTGGGTTTGTGCCTTCATACAGGAGTGTGACTTCAAGAGATGGGACATAAAAAGGAGCAGAAAACCAAAGAGATCTTTGAAGCTGAGGCAAAAGAGCATGTGATCAACTGGAGCAAAACTCCCAGCTCCCACCCCACACAGACACTCCAGCAGGCAAGCAATTAACAGATCAGCCCCATTTGCTTTCACAGAGGTGAGAAACACCTCCAAACCTGGCAGCAATTACTGTTCCTTCAGACAACGTGCTCACAGCAAACAGCCCACAGGGAGGGAAGAGTGACCACTCCATATGCTCTCCTCCTGGTATCTGGGGTGGGTCACATGCCATGGTGAGGTCCTGCCCCACGAGTTTCTTTTGTTTCAGGGCTGAGCAGTTCTCACCAAGATACTTCCAGGTGGGTGGTTGCTTGTCCTTCACCCAGCACAGGAATAGGGAAGGGTTGTGGAGGTGCTGAAGTTGTAGTTGCAATGGAGATCTGGACTCTGAAGTATATTGGTCAGACCTATTTCAGCACAAACTATGGAGGAATGGGTTGCTTTCATCTTTCCTTTACAGCTATGCCAAGGAAGATGGGATTCCTACTGTGATTACTAAAGTGTTAGGTAGCTGAAAAATAAAAAAGAAACATCAAGCAAACAAACCAAATACCTAAAGATCAAATGTATTGAAGAGTTTTACCTGGATACTTCTAAGAAAAAAAAAAAAAACAAAACAACAAAATACCCCACACACACCAAAAAAAACAACCAAACCAACAACAGGAAAAAAAAACACAAACAAACAAAAACCCTCACAAACAGAAAACCCACCTTCCTGAGCACACTGAGACTTACACAGGCTCCCAGCACTTGAAGCACACTACAGTTTCCTGGGATTTATCCAAAAAGATGAACTAGAGCCTGCCTTCTTTCCAGCCCTTGCTTTTAGGAGGACACTTGGCTGCTTCTTTGCCCCAGGTCCTTCAGTAAGAAGGGGAGATCCACTACATGACAGCCATGAAGTCACTTGATTCTGACGCTGATAGAGGAGCAGAGCAGCACTTTGCCTGCTCCTTTCAACAGGTTTGGGTCCTGCAGCTCCAAGAAGAGGAGAGTAGGACTGGGCAAAGGCCATGAAGGTGTCCAGCAGCATCACCTCGTTACTCAGCATCTCCAGTGGATGAGTCCCCCCTCAAACTCAATCTCTGCCAGCATTTGCTCCTGCAAAAGCTGCAGCCAGGCTGTGTAACATGGCCCCAGCTCCCAGGAACTCTGCTCCACCTCATCTTGGCTGTATCTCCAGGTGACCAACAGGCTCCGGAGCCCAGCCAGCACGGCACTGACCTCTAGTGACACTCAGGGGACACTTTTCAGTCCCCACATATGGGGAGGGCACTGCGTGTGTGACATAGACATGTCCGGAGCCTACCAGCGATAGATATTGTGCTTGTGAAGCAAATCCCGGCTGGGTTGACAGGAGCATTGCCGTTCCTGAGTGGCACTACCATGCCCCAGATGGGGAATGGGGTCCCCATCGCAGTGCCCTGGCTTGTCCTCTGGCATCCCTGTCAT
Source organism: Chloroceryle amazona (assembly GCA_027560015.1). NCBI lineage: Eukaryota > Metazoa > Chordata > Aves > Coraciiformes > Cerylidae > Chloroceryle > Chloroceryle amazona. Next base: position 57,057 of record JANHFX010021532.1, on the reverse strand, counting down.
AGAATCATACAATCATCTTGCTTGGAAAAACCTTTAAGATCATCAAGTTCGATAATTAACCCAGCACTGACAGATCACCACTAAACCATGTCTCTCAGAATCACATCTCCACAGCTTTTAAACCCCTCCAGGGGTGGGGACTCCACCACTGCCCTGGGCAGTCTGGGACAGGCCTTGACAACTCTTTTGGGGAGGGCATTTTTTTTCCTCACATCCAACCTAAACCTCCCCCGGCACAACTTTACACTATTTCCTCTTGTCCTGTCACTTATTCCTTGGGAGAAGACACCGACCCTACCTGGCTCCAGCCTCCTTTCAGGGAGTTGTTGAGAGTAAGAAGGTCTCCCCTGAGCCTCCTTTGCTCCAGTCTGAAAAACCCAAGGTCCCTCAGCTGCTCCTCACAAGGACTCTTCACCAGCTTTGTTGCCCATCTTTGGACACGCCCCAGCACCTAACCTGTTCCTCACAGCTGGGCTGAAACATTTCTTCTCCTAATGCCCAGATACTTTTTAAAGTCCAAGGGATGGAAAATTAACAGCCATATGTTGCTCCTCTGACTAACCATCCTGTGCTCCTGTTTTACCAGAAGGCAGGTTTCCCAATCTGCTCAGGGTAAGTCAGCAGTGGCTCTGGAGGGGATTTCCTCCTGCAAACTTTGACTGAGCAGTCGTTGCCTCCCTGGAACATCCCAAACTGTGCAGGCAGGCATCCTCCAGACAGGAGCACAGATGAATGCAGAGCCCAGGGCTGCTTAGACTCTTGGGTAATTGAATCATAGAATGGTTTGGGTTGGAAGGGATCTTTAAAGGTCATCTAGTCCAACTCCCCTGCAGTTACTGAGTGACAAGGGACATCTGCAATTAGAGCAGGTTGCTCAGAACCCCATCCAACCTCATCTGGAATGTTGCCAGGGATGGGGCACCTACCACCTCTCTGGGCAACCTTGGCCAGTGTCTTGCCACACAGCATGAACAATTTCCTCCTTCTCTCTAGTATAAATCTCCCCTTTTATAGGTTAAAACCACCACCCCTTGTCCTGTCACAACAGGCCCTCAGAGCATTGTTGTGGCCTCCTCTGGCCCCACTCCAAGAAGCCCGTATCTTCCCCTGTGCTGGCTCCAGAGCTGGACATAGCAACTTGCTAAGCACCCAGGGATGGTGTCAGGGGACATGGTGTGCTTTAAGCTGCAGGAAGTGAATACATGCAAGAGGTGCACTTGAGCAAGATGGAACATCTTAGCCCATACTCATCTTGGTACATCCAAAAAGTATGGCCAGACCTTGGATTCAAGAGTGTAAGCAGAGAGCGCTCAGACTTCCAACCAGCACAACAAAAAGCAAAGCAGGAAGAGCAGCCTGAGCTGTGGAAGAGGAAAGGGCTGAGGAGGGAGGAAGCATAACACCAGCCCTGTCATCTTCAGCCCCTCTCTGCCACTGGTTCTCAGGCGATTTAGCAGCACTTGTACTCATGCGAGGGCAGAGGAAGGACAAGGTCACTGCTACATGAGTCCAGCAACACAAAGAGGGGTTCAGAACTCTTCCCACTAGAGCTGGCTGGCTTCCCTCCCCCCTCCAACTGGGTCTTCTCTGTGCCTTCATCTTCCTCTTGGGCCATCTCCTGGATCACGGTTGCTGCACAAAGCCAGAGTAATTGCCCTGCCTTGGAGGGCTCTTCTGAAAATCAGCACATTCAAGAAAACGTGTCTTTGAGGTCCTCTAGTGCCCAGCAGTTGGGGCCATCCCACTCCCAGGGACAGAGCTTGTATTCACACTCTGTGAACAACAGGGCATTCAGCAGAAATGAAGAGACAGTAAATTCAGAAGTGATTAAAAAAAACAACAACAACAAAAAAAATCTTTTCACACAATTTGCCTTGGGGAACTCAATGTCATACAATGCAGCCAAGGGCAGGGACTTGAGGGATCAAACAACTGCTGAGCTAACCCCGGGTATTTCTATTACTCACACCAAAAAATAAATTAAATAAACTACATACAAACAGGGAAAGCCCATCAAGTGAACCACATGCAAGCATCAAAAATCACTTGGGCAGTTTTGCCCATAAAGCGCCATGCTGGAGAAGGCTTCCCAAGGAGAGACCACGTTTTCTGGGAAAGAAGTTCTGGGGACAGCCTGACTGTAGGCTGCAGGACTCCTTGCAGCTTTTCCTGAGGTTCCCAGTACCAGCTGGTGCTACCCTGGCCAAGTCAGAGGAATCCTTTGCTAGTGACAGTGGCAACCAGTACTCACTGCAAGGCTGAGTATCAGGACTTGCCTCTTTCAGCCAGTCCTAGAAGGTTTCCTTATACCCAGCTTGACCCCCCTCCAAATCCCCATACTATTGCTGGGATGATCTTGGCTCCTCATGTCTGCACCTGCTCTGCAAGAAGCTGTGGCTGGCATTCAGTCCAGGTGCTGGGCTCACATATAAGGGCATCTGCAGCTCTGGCTTCTCTAAATGGCATCATCAGGTGTGGCCCAAGTTCATGGCCTGGTTTGGTCCTTGCCTTTATTGGAATTGCAACAAATAGGTCTCCAGCAGTAACATGGTTGACTATCAAAAGTGGCACTGGAAGAGGTATGAAAACCTGTGAAGATATGAAACACAGCAATGGTCAGGACAGAATTTGGGCTCAGAAAGACCAACCCCTCATTTTCCCCAGTTCCATTTTACATCAAGAGTTTGACCTTTTGCTTGAGGTGCAAGGATTTCCGTGCTCCTAAGACATGCCCATATTTGTTAATAGAAGTACCGTCCTTGAGAGGGACAGAGGCTTGCACTGGGAACTTGTAATAGAAAAGATGTTGCTTCCCTTTTAAACTGCAGAGGGAGAAGTCAGGGAAAGGTTCAGAGCAGAGGCTTGGCCTTGAAAGAGCTGGTTTGGTAAAATGTTACCTGTAAAGACATAATATGCTAATAAAAGCCCCCACATACCTTCAACTCTTGCAGCTTCACTATGAATACTTACATTATGTTAACAGTTCCCTTGAGTGCCAGTGCCATAGGCTCTGGGTGCCCCAGAGCCCAGCCCAGAATGCTGCCAGAGGTTTCCTCACTGGGCTGAGCCATCCCACCATGAGCATATCCCCACAGTCTCAGGCCAAGGGGCAGGCTGGGGTTTTCCAGCTGTATTCCCTTAGCTTCCCTGAGACACAGAGAAGCTGGGGAAACAAGAGCAAGGGGAGGTTGTATAAACCAGCTCTGAAACACTTTCAGGTTTGTTGGTTGCCTTTTTTTAAAAAAGCTGGTCAGATAAGTTTTGGGAAGACATATTAAAGCCATGGCTGCTTTCTCCAGGGAACTATCAGGATGATTTTATTTGGCCAGAGCACGGTAACGGGGTCAGGCTGTCAGCTTCTATTAAGATATAGATGTACGTCACCAAATGGGAAATGCTTGGCTATATTACTTCTCATTACATTGCTTTATGATAAATCTAATCATTAACTTACTACACTTGGCTTATCTAAAGGTTATAAGCCCAACTCTACAGCCAGCCCAGTGGGCTACAAACCTTCCCCAGAAAGGGCAGCTCCACTGGAGCAGTGCCTGGCTCACAGCAGCAACTGCCTTGGCAAAGCTGCTGCCAGCTCACAGAGTCGACATGGCCTCACCAGATAGAGACATCGCCCACCCTGTTGCCTTGTCCCAGTGGGATGCACCTGACACACGCTTCTGCCCAGGAGGAGGGTTTTGGGTAACTAAGGGGTGCTCAGGTGCTTGACAGTTTGGCCATGTGTCGCTGCTTCACACCTCCTTCTGCAGCCCCTCATGCCGCTCCTTCTACTTGCACCTTTCTGATGGAATAGGCAAAACAAGAGGTGAAAGCTTCCCCTGTTTTTAAGTCTGGCTGAGCAGATCACTCATGCCCAGGCTTAAAGCTAAGAGTTGGCTTCTGGAGAAGCGCAAGGCCTTAGGTCAGTCCCATTAGACAGATCTTGTTACTCAGCACTTACCTCTTGACCCCAGCAGCAAGGAGGCTGCTGGATCCTGAGCTCCCCTGTGGTTGGAGGAAGAGGAGCAGCATCACAGCATGACACAGTCCTGGAAATGCAATCACAGAGTTGCCAGCCCAAATTCCCCTAGCTTGTGGATTTGGCTTCCACCTCCACAGATCAAGCTCATTGTGATCCCTCCTCATACACCATATTTAGGTATTGAAACCCCACTGCAGCTGGTACCCACAGGCACAAACAGGGCTGCTAGAGACTCATGCTGGGACTGACCCATCCCAGCACCCCAGAGCCACTGCTTCTCATGCTTTAGCTCATCCAGATCCAGGACTTGCATCCCCCATCTTCATCTGAAGTAAAAGAACAGCTCTTAAAACTCCTCTGACCACCCTCCTTGGTGGGCATATGGATGGGCAGAGAGGTCCAGACCAGCCACAGACGCAATTATTTCCCCCTCCCAAGAACACCCAAGAGATCAGACAGCCTTTCCCCAGGGACATGGGACCACGTTACAAACCTCCAACAAGAAACACAGTTCCCCCAGATATGGGTGAGGGACCAACCCATGACCATACCAATGCCACTGCCACATGGCAAACATGCAGGACCTGCATGGCAGCTCCCCAGCCCTCAGCTCCTATGACGGGTTCAGAGGGGTACAAAGTACCCCCAGATAACACTGCAGAGCTGGGAGGCTTGCCCTCCATGTCTCTTGATTGCACGTTTTTTGGCAGAGGCAGGAGGCCCCTCCCTGTCTCTGCAATTCCTCTACACGCTGAGCTTAATCCGCTCAGGCCAGTTTGAAATGCATCTGCCTTGCATCCTATCAGCAATGAGGGCTTAGCATGAGTGCTTCCCATCTTCATTTGGTTTTATGACCTCACAAATTTATCAAAGACAATTAAGCTGCCCCTGGTTGAGGCATCCCAGGCAAGCTGCTGGAGTCCTTCTGCTCTTCCCAAGCAGATTCTCCAGGACAGGGAGGGCTCCTCCAAACAGGACTCAGCATCATCAGCCCGGACAGACCTTCTACCTTGAAAACTGGCAGCAGTTGGGCTGTGAGCCATTGGATGTATCACTAGAACCTGTACCACACTCCCCAGCATGAACCACACAGACCACCAAGTCACACCATCACCACAGTCCCTGTTGGTGAGAGAGAAAAGATGCAAATGAAAACTAAACACAAAAAAGCACTAAGTGTGTTCTGCAAGGTTTTGAAGGAGCTGCAGCAGGAGCGGTCCTACTGGAAACCCTCAAAAGGGCACCAGTAGCTGCCGCACCCAATTGGATCATCAGGTCCTGGCTGAATGACTGCTACCTTCTAACACGCACCATTACAAGATAAAGCAGTTTAGCTGAATTGTCTCTCCCAATAAGATGGGCGAAGTTTCACTGCCCTGGATTAACTTGCACACAGCACCTGGGGTTGGCACCATGCACTGGAAGCCTCTGAAGCAGTCACAGGGGTCTAGAGGTGACACACAGCATGGGACACGCACCTTTCCAGCTGTGGCAGACCAAGGAGGAGCAAGTCCTCCCCACCCACAAGCCAAACATCTCAGGGGCACACCAGGATATATCCTAATGGAGAAGACACCCAGGGTGGAGCCCAAGGCTTCCCTGGGACACTAGGGTAGTTTCCCATGCCGTGGGCTCTCCCTTTTGGTGGTTAATTACAGTCACAGCTAACAACCCCTGTCTTTGTTTACACTGGAGGCTGGCACACCCCAGCTGGGGCTGGTTTGGGCCACACTATCACATCTAAAACCACACGCAGAGCTGCAGCCACAGACAGGAGTGGGCTCCCTGCTTTGGCTGGACTGCTCCTCTCCCAAACAACAAAAGGACTGGTAACAGCAGTTCAAAGTTCTCCTTAGTACAAAAATGGTCTTTGAGGGTAGTTTGTTTCAGCTCAAAAGCAGCTGAAGGTAATTACACTGCAATGAAAGATCACCCTTTAATATTCCTTAAATCCTCTTTCCCCAGGCTGCCATGCAATGCTGCTCTGTAATGGGATGTGATGGAAAAGCTCTGTTCATCCTACTGGAAATGAGCAAGGACAGTATACTGGAGGGTCTGCAAGGGGTGGAGATGCTTACCCAGCTTCCTTGTACTGGCAGAGATCTTCTGACCAGGACCCCCCTGGTGCTGTAATATACAACATGGCAGGGGGCACAAATCAAAGAGGATGGGGGGCACGCACAAGCAGGTTTGGGGACTCAAAGCTGTGTCAGGAAACACCATCGTGAGGCAACCACTTGTGACCCAGTGGTATCACAACCTAGATCCGAGCACACGTGCAAAAGGTTTATTTGGTATCAAAGTAATTTTTTCCCTTTGCTGTCTCCACAGCTCGTAAAAGCTCCTGCCAGTGGACCGTGCTTAATATTAAGCTCTCTGAGGAAGCAGATCCATTGTCCAGTTAAGCATGGTTCCATGCCAAAATGCTGCAGGCAGACGGGCACCAAGGGGAAAACCAGACCCACGGGGATTCCAGAAATGGGTGTTGAGTCCAGGGGGTGGCAACCAGCACAGCCAGGAGAAAGGGGGTGGGTGGCTGCACCATGAAAGCACGGGACTGGTTAGGTGGCAACTCATCAGAACTGTGCTTGCTGCAATCCCAAATTTGCTGGGTAGCTCGAGGTAGCTCAATTAATCTGCCTCCATCTCCCTGTGCCCAAGAAAACAAGTCCTACAGGAGGCTGGAAAGCAGCCCTCTTGATGAGCTCCTCGCCGGGAGATGCAGCAAGCTAGCCCTGGGTGAAAGCAAAGAGACACCAAAACAGTTCCTGGGAAGAGCCGACATCACTCACTCTCCACAGCCCTGCTGAATGAAGACTTTGGGAGAAGGAGCCCCTGGGTGTGCAGAGCCTGCCTGCAAACCATTGCTGGCCCCCTTTGCCTCCCACTGGAGACCTGTGCTGGACATGGCAGGGATGTCCTCACCCTCTTGAAGGACTCTTTTCCAGAAAGGGTTGTCAAGGCCTGTCCCAGGCTAGTGGTGGAATTCCTACTTCTGGAGGGATATAAAGGCCGTGTAGATGTGGTGCTGAGGGACGTGGTTTAGTGGTGACCTGACAGTGCTGGGTTAATGGTTGAATTAAATGATCTTAAAGGTCTCTTCCAATGTAAATGACTCTACAATTCTATGAACCAGGTGGTTATGTGGGAGTATCCTCAGGACTCACCAGCCAGACCCTGCTTTGCATGAGAAAAACATGGGGCTATCTACCCCTGAGATTTTCAGAAGGGTCTGAAGTTGCCAACAGGATTCAGGAGCTACTCTTCTCAGAGATTTGTAGTGGTACATGCAGGTCATCAGAGAGCTGTCAGACACACCAGCAGATGTAAAGAAGCCATACCCACAGAATTTAACACACAGTCCTCCACTCCACTACTCCCCATGATTACCTGGAAAGCAATACAGCACCCATCTGCCCCAACACAGCAATGACCTTCCACAGTCCTTCATGGGGAACTGTTGCAAGCAGCAAGGATCCTGTCTCTTGAATTAAGATAACGAACAAAGTCACCCAAAAGTCATGCTTGAGCTGAGTTCCCTGCCATGAGGGTCTGCTCATCCCCCTAATCCTGCCCGGGGACTTGTGGTTTGGTCTGTATCACCAATTTACAGTGAAGCACAAGCCAGATTCTGATCAGGAAGCAGCTTTGATGCTTCACTCCAGTTCAGTCACCTCCCTCTGCTCTGTTGAGCTGCAGTAGCTCTTTCTCACTTGCGCTCAGAGCAAGCACACTAGAGAGAAGTCAGGAGGGGTTTGTGGTACCTCTCAGCCTGTGCTGTCTTTGGTTTCCCATTGTCACTGAAGGTACAACCCCTGTCCACACCAGTCTGACTTCCAGCCTGGCTCACCCACCTTACCCCTCAGAGTGCACTGCACAACAGAGGGAAGAGCCAGAGGGCATCAGGGCTGAAGCAAAAATAAAAGCTGTGCCACAGTTTTGGTCATGGACCTACCACACACAATACAGGCCAGAAGTCCAAAGCCCAGCTAATACTGCACTAAACCCGCACCCCCCTTCCTTCCCATCCTGCTGTGGGTAAGTTAGGCCACAACAGCCAACCTCCCAAAAGATAACCTTAATAGAAGATAACTGCTGATAAGCCATCAAGATCTCTCTTTCCCCTGTTTTCCAGCAATGACTCCGGCAGCCGGCAGCTCTTTCAGAACAGAAGCTCAAGACCAGGTTTAGGTATCAACCTAATTCTCAAAGGAAAACAGGCCAGTGGAATAGTTACGGCTTTAAGTGTTGCAACTAGGACTTTTGTTCTGATAGTAGGAAGTAGCTTCTGCAGCAGCCAGGTCTTTTAAGACGACAAAGCCAGGACAGAGACACATCACACCCCTGTCTTGGCCACTGAGGACAATAGAAACCTGAGTTTTACCCACATGCAAAGATAAAAGCAGCAAAGGATTTTGTCAAGTATCAGTACAAGTCAGGGGTTGATCTGCCACAACTGGAGTATTGTGTGTCCAGGTCTGGGCTCCCCAGTTCCAGAGAGACAAGGAACTACTGGAGAGAGACCAACAGAGGCTCCAAAGATACTGAGAGGATCAGAGCATCTCTGTGCTAAGGAAAGGCTGAGAAGAGACCTTGGGCTTTTTGGCCTGGAGAAGACCAAGAGTAGATATGATCAGTGCTGAGCAATATCCAAAGGGCAGGGGTCAAGAGGATGGGGCCAGACTCTTGTCAGTGGTGCCCAGCAACAGGACAAGGGGAAGTGGGCACACACTGGAATGGAGGAGGTCCTGTCTGAACATGAGGAAGAACTTATTTCCTGTGAAGCTGCCAGAGCCTGAAGCAGGCTGTCCAGAGAGGTTGGGGAGTCTCTGTCCCTAGAGAAATTCCAAACCTGCCTGGAATCCTGGGCAACCTACTCTGGTGACTCTGTTGGAGCAGGGAGGTTGAACGAGATGATCTCCAGCTGTCCCTTCCAGCTCCTGACATCCTCCGATTCTGTGAATTGATTCTCTAAAAAGAAGATCCCACATAAAGTAGCATACTGTTTATCCCAGCCTTCTCATAAGCAAGGGGAACCATTAAAGAGCAAATTTGTGCACCACGGGCCTGATAATGTGATTCAAGAGGTGGGATGTGAGCAGAGCAGCACTGCTGTGCTATGCTGGCACCATTAACACAGTGCAACAATGTCCCCCCCAAAGAATTGTCTCCCCGCTTTCTGCCAGAGCCCCGTGAGCTCTGAAGGGATGACACCTGCAGCAGCAAGATAAGGAACCCAGAGGGACTGAAATCCAATGGTGTGCCACACTGTTTAGCCCACAGCTGGCAGAAGCACACTCCCCTTTGGCACACCTGCACCCCCACACCAGCCAGAGCCACCAGAGATCCTTCCTTGGCCACACACTCACTTCTCTTCCAGCGTGGAGACATTCAAGTGCTGGGAATGGTCTCCTGTAGACATGGCAGCCCGCTTGCCAACCAGCAAACGCAGCCTTTATCCCCCAGGCAACACCACTGTCTGGGATTGTCTCTTCAGGCTACATTCCATCAGCTGGTGATCCATGAGCAGATGTAGGAATGAGGTGTGGTGTCTGCGTCTCCTGAAGGGAACTGTAACGGTTGCCACAGTTTTCAGTGCCTGACTATCCTTGAAGACGCTTGGTACTTGCAAAGCTAATTGAGATGAGTTTTCTCAGGCTGGTATCATTTGTACCTGGATTTTTTGTTTGGGAGGGTGGAAAACACAGTCGGGAATCAAACAGTCAGGAGTGTTCCCATCAGATAGAAGCAGCTAGGCCAGGCTCCAGCACCTGCAGAGGAATTGCACAGCACCAGCAGGCAATGCTCTTGTTTTGATCTCACTGTGAATATGTAGCTGGCAAGTAAAGACTTAAAGCCAGGAACTAGAGCAGAACCATAAGGTTTCCTGCCTTCCTGCCACCCACAATGATGCTGAGTGGCGGCTATATAAAGAGTGCTTCCCTCTTATCAGGGTTAAAAGGGTCAGAGCAAATTAAGTGCTTTTTGCCCAGTGACTGCAAGGGGAAATAACTTCCCTTTCTCAGGAAAGCTCTCTAGCATGAGCTCCTTTCTCTAGCATGGTAGATTACCTCCAACCCACGACACCACAACTGGAGCAAAGCAGTTTCCTGGGTGGCCAAGTCTTTTTTGCTCATCACTGCAGCAAGACTGAGACAGGGCACCTTCTCACTGGTATAGCAGAAAGACAGGCTGGGACTGCAGAGCTGCACTCTTCTGCAAGGAAACCTCAACCTAACCTCCCTTCAGCCCTGAGGAAAGCATCAGAGAACATCATGTTGAATCCGAGAAAACACTCATTTTGCACATGAGCTAACCAGGGTCATGGAAAGCAACGTTGTCAGATGGGATCAGTTTTAGACAACATAAATGGGAGCTCCCAGGGCCACTCACCTCCAAGAAACCTGCCCAAGATCATATGCAAGTCAAGAGAAGGCCAGGAACATACAGAGGAGAGCCAATCCTTTTTATTGATGTTTAGACCTCATTGTCCTCTAAGACCTTCTTGAATGTAGATGGCTTTTGAAGTTCTGCATAAACACTCAGCTGATATTAAACCTGAGCAGGCACATTTCTGTAGAGCAGCCAGTGAGGCTGCAAGGTGCCATCCCACCTCCCCCCTGCTCTGACCATTTCCATTGACTTTTGCACAAGTTATTAATTTTGCCCAGTCTTTTGTAAACAGCATTTGAAGCTGACTTGACTTTGTTGTGCACCTAAACCACACTTGCTCAGCAACTTCTTCCACAGAAGGGATTCATTTCAATCTTGGCCTGAGGTGGGGGCACAATAATATGCATACTCTTTTGCTGCTGCAGCAGCAGAGGCTCTTTCACAGAACTGAAGCCCCATGGTGAATATCCAGACCTCACTGCTATTAAACATTAAAATTCACCAGTTTGAGAAGGAACTACTGAAGAGAGTCCAGCAGAGGTTACAAAAATGCTGATGGGACTGGAGCATTTCTGTGCTGAGGTGTCCTGGTCTGAGTTAGAGCAGAATGAATTCTGTTCAGCAACTCTATTTTTCAGCTCAGTTCTTCTAACTGCACTGTCTGAAGTCAGCAGCCTGTTTCACAGGCAGTGTCTGCTGCTGGCAGTGATCACACCCCATGTTTAGAGTGACTACCAAGGATTGGTGTGCAGACCAAGGCACTGCTGGATCTTGTGTACCATGTTTGGGGGTGCAGGAAAGTGAAAGGCTGCACCTGCAGGGAGGGGCAGACAGGACAGATGTCCCTAAACTGACCAGTGAGGGATTCCATTCCAGATACGTCATACTTAGTATAAAGCTGAGGGATCATGACAGTCAAGCTTCTTCCTTGCTTCTTCAATGGCCAGCACCCAAGGACACTGTCCATTCTGCCTCCAGTCCTGATCTGTGTGTTCCTCAATGCAGTACCAGAATCCAGCTCCTGAACACAGTTCTCATCTGCCGCTGGGTTAGGCTTAAGGAGGATAGGAAGACAAGATAGCAGAGCATCTGTTATAATTCTAGTGGGCTCTCCTAACCTGAAACCTTGTCATGAGGAAAGACTGAAATAGCCCCAGCTTTCTATCTTGGAGAAGACTCAAAGGGGATCTGATCAATGCTGAGCAATATCTAAAGGAGAGCAGGTCAAGAGGATAAGGCCAGGCTCCTCTCAGTGGTGCTCAGAGACAGGACAAGGAGCAATGAGCACAAACTGGACCCAGGAGGTTCCACCTGAACACAAGATAAAACTTGTTTGCTGTGAGGGTGCCAGAGCCTTGCCCAGGCTGCCCAGAGGTGTTGTGGAGTCTGCTTCTCTGGAGAGATTCCAAACCTGCTTGGACAATGTGATCCTGGGCAACCTGCTCTGGGTGATGCTGCTGGAGCAGAAGGTTTGGATGAGATGATCTCCTTTCCAATCCCCACCACTTTGATCTTGTTACACCTCAAAGAAGGAAGGGAACAATCACTGTATCTCTTAACTACACTCCTGGGCCAAACATCACTGCTGTATAGCACAAGATGGGTGAGTGTAGATGAGGAGTCTGTACCTCAAGCTGAAGTGCAAAGCACAAGGAGGCTCAGACATGTGCAGGGATCTTCAGTAGAGGTAGAGCTTGTCACACCTGGGCAGTTTCAGCTGCTTCCCAGCTGACAAGGAAGCTATTAATGGGCATACTGGGAAAGCCCAGATACACACCAGTCAACCACAGCAAAGGTGAGAGGAGGGATGGTTAATAGATCAGGGGTTTAGAGCAGGACAGGTTTTGGCAAGAAAACACAGGTTCCTGAGGCTGAGAACCTTCACAACCTCTTCAGAGGCTGCAGCCTGTCAAGTCTTTGCTTTGGTGGCAGAGCCCACTCCCACAGACCTCTTTCCTTCCACCCCTCCTCTGCAACCGAAAAGGGAACCCAAAGAGAGTTAGTCACTGAACTACTGGACTGGCCAACCGCAGCCATGGGGAAGGTGGTGGTTCTGTCCATAAAATGTGGCCAATGTCTCTAAGTGAAATGCCACCATTGCCAGGGTACGTGCTTTTGTACAGCAGGAAGAATCAAGTGTGGGACATGACAGGCAAGAAGCAGCCTTCACTACACATTAACACAGGCCATGGGAACTTGAAATAAGAGGACAGGCTGCAGATGGCATCACATGCACTCCTACACAGAAACATGGAGAGGACTTGAGCCATTTCATCTTCTCCAATCTAATAAAGAACTGGAGACAGTCATCCAACTGGCACAGCAAAAGCCAAAAACCTCACAGCTGGTTTGCCAAGAGATTTTTTTTTTGAGGTGTTGGGAGTGGGAAGGAGGGAAGAGAAAAACACAGCTAACGCTTCATCCTCCAGCAAGGGGAAAAAAGTGATTGCCTTCAGATTTAGCTTGTAAACTGTTGTACTTTTAAAGCAGAGTTAAAACTGGGATAGGAGCACACTCAGCATGTGTCATCATACCATGCAAGCCAAAGCTGCTCTTCCTGACTGGAATGAAACTCTTATACATCCAAAACTCAGCCCAGCTCTCACTGTGCTGCTGGAGTAGGCAAGGAAGGCTCTTTGAAATTCTCTACACCTCAGTCCCACTATGGCACAGTTCGACACAACAGCTTCAGCAGCACTACACACACCACAAAAGGCTCTTCTAGGAGATCCAACATCAGGCTGCATGCACAGTGCCAAGTGAACACCAGCACCTCGAGAACACAGTAATACTGAGGTGGAGGACACCTGTGAAAGCACACTCGGACTCCTCCAAAGGGAGCCAAAAGCCACAGCAGATGTTCCTTCTCATTGCCACACGCCTTACTGACTCTCATGAGATCACACTCTGGACAGGTAAAGAACAGCGAACACTAACTGCTCAGGATCTCACTGCAGAGAAAACAACAGTGGCTCAGGCTGGCAAGTCCTCAGGCATGAGTGCACTAAGATACAACCCTCCTGTGGGAGAGGTGGGAGGAGCAGCAGCAGGACATGGCTGAGCTGCAACACACATAGGTCCAGTGTCATGATAATCACCCTCTGGAAGATTAAAATGCACAAAAATCTTGCAACAGTTAAAAAAAATTTCCAGCCTCACAGGACTGACTACAATTCTGCTGCTTTTACACACCAGTCCAAAGCACAGCATTGGCCTTTCACCCAGCAAGACCCAAGTCTCTGTGATGCCATCAGTTGCATTAGAATCAAACTCATTTTCGTTGGAAAAGACCTTTAAGATCATCAAGTCCAACCAGTAACCCCGCACTACCAGGTCACCACTAAACCACGTCCCTCAGCATCACATCTCCAGAGCTTTTAAGTATCTCCAGGGATGGGGACTCCACCACTGCTCTGAGCAGCCTGGGACAGGGCCTTGACAACCCTTTCAGGGAAGGAATTTTTTCCTACTGTCCAACCTAAACCTTCCCTGGCACAGCTTGACACCATTTCCTCTTGTCCTGTTATTTGTTCTATGGGAGAAGAGACTGATCCCCACCTGGCTCCAACCTCCTTTCAGGGAACTGTTGAGAGCAAGGAGGTCTCCCCTAATGCTCCTTTTCTCCAGGCTGAACAACCCCAGATCTCTCAGCTGCTCCTCACAAGACTTGTGCTCTAGACCCTTCACCAGCTTCATTGTCCTTCTCTGGACATGCTCCAGTCCCTCAAAGGCTTCCTTGAAGTGAAGGGCCCAAAGCTGAATGGAGGGTTAGGGTTGCAGCCTCACCAGTGCTGAGTCCAGGGGGACAGTCCGTGCCCCAGTCCTGCTGGCCACACTAGTGCCAATACAAGACAGGATGCTGGTGGCCTTCTTGGCCAACTGAGCACACACTGGCTCATCTTCAGCCAGCTGTTTACCAACATCCCCACATCCTTTTCCACTGGACAGTTTCCAGACGCTTCTCTCCAAGCACAGGGCAGCACAGTGGCACCAACGCAGACTCAGTCCTTTTGTGATCAGAGGTGAAACTTTACAAAGCACTAAAACATGAAAACAATTAAGCTATCAGTTAAGAGCCACATTTCTATCCCATTGTTATTTAGTTCTGCACCTAACCAGGCCTCTTGTTAAAAAAGTCTCTTGGTACCAATTTCAATACAGGAAGGGGGATAGGCAAGACTTGGCTTCTTAGTTCAAAAGGTACTGCTCTGAATGCTGGAATGCCTGGCAGCGCTTTCCGCTGGTGATTCAAGCAGTTAGCCCCTTGCTGAAAATGCAGAATTACTGCAGACTAAGTCTGGACAGCATTGCTTGAACTAAAGCCAAGGTGCCTCATTTCTGTGACTACTACCCAATGAATCATTTCTTTAAGAACTCCAACTTGGACTTTCAGGGACTTGCAAAAATAATCACATTTGTCTTTTATACCCAACAAAAATTTTGATGCATAACACCCAAAGGAAGAAGCTCTTCTGGCAATTAAATATTTTTTCACACTTTCAAGTACAGATATTTTGCTCCTTAAATTGAAATCAACACTTATTTCCTTCTCTCATGAACTATTCCTTCTCTGTTTGAACTATTTTATGCTTACCTGCTTTGACACTGATGTTCAGCAAGAGACTTTCAAAACATGATACAAGCACCATGTTTTTAGCATGTGCACTCTTCGAATGAAACTAATAACACACCACACATGACAGAGCAAGAAATGAACTTAGTGAGAGCCAGGAGAATAACAGGTTTAATTTCTCTTGATTCAGCAAAACAACAATAATCCACTATAACAACATGCCACAGACTTGATGAAGATAAAAGTTCAGAACTGATCTTAATTCTGCCTCTGGAATACCAGATCATGTTGCTATCACACACCAAGTATCCATCATCCCAAGACAAAGCACCCTGAATTCACCATGAAGAACAAATCAGAACAAAGTTATTTTCTTTCTAGGAGTCTATTCTTTTATGCTGTGGCTGAAGTATGTTTGACCCGTTTCACCACCTTTTTCTTCATGCTACACAATTGTTGCAGAGTAGACACGCTGAACTCAGCTGCTTCTTCACTCAAGTTCTGTGGTCCATCGCAGTGAGGGCCCCAAAGGAAGCATATTTACTTCAGCCAGATCCACTTGTCACCGACATCTGCATTGCAGCCTGCCCTAAAATTGCGACCAGGAAGCTGGAGAAAGCAGAAAGTTCAGTCAGAAACATTTCCGTTCACTCTTCACAGAATTTTTTTTTTATGAAGTGCCTTATGGTACTTACAGAAGCACAACATGAAGTGTGTTTTTAGAAGATAATGATTCAATCTTACAGGAAAATCAGTCCCTTTGAAAAAACTGAGCTGTGCAGCTGAAGGGGACACACACAAAACACTATGCCATAATCTATAACAGTTAGGCCAAGAATCTCAACAGCACAATAGCATACTCTGCCTGGATTCACGCAGCTCCTCTCCCCTACGCACCCTTGTTCCCAGTTTTAGCGAGACAACCCCTGTAACCATAGCATAGAGGAACTGAACCAGTCAGTAGAATCTCATGACAAAATAGGCACACATTGTTAAATACATTAAATATTTCATGCATGAAATACTGAGTTAATTACAACATTAAATTAAACCATTCAAATGAAATCACGCATTTAGCCTTCAAGAGCTGAACTTAACTTCATTAAAGTAAAAGCCGTATCTGCCTGTCTTTGTAAGCAATGCCAGCAACCACTACTCACTGGAAAAAAACCAAAACAGTTTCTTGAACCTCCTACCCAAATTTCACTAGTACCCAAGCAGCAGCCTTTACTTGCTGATTCTGAACATCACTGACCTTGCAGGCTGCAACTCTTCTGCACAGACCCTTAATGCTGCTGGAAGCAGCTTCTGCCCAGGCAGCTTGGACACACAGGTTAGACTGACCTTGCTGTAACCATGGTCCCCACACCAGGGCTTGAGGAACCACTGTGCTGCCACACAAAGCCACCCCTCTGTACTATTCATCACACCTCATTGTACTCGGAACAGCAAAGGGTTGGGGAGCACAGCAGGAAGCTTTGCCTTCTGGCAGCATCTCAAGATCTTGGGCTGGTTGCTCATAAGAGGACCACGCAAGAAGCGGCTCATGCCTAGCAAACCAAGAAATTCATTGCAGAGGGAAAAGCTACATGGACTAGACCAGGAACATCGGATGTACCAGAACACTGGGAGGAGGGTGTCAGATGTACCAGGAAAGCTGGAGGGTCTGCACCCTCACCAGACAAAGCAAATTATCACTGAGATGAGAACAAATGGAGGTAAACAGCAGTATCCTAAACCTTGGCATTTGGGAGTTCAAGAAGCTACATTTAGACCTAAAGACAAGGACCAATTACCCCCAAGTCTGTGAAAGGCCATGAGACAGTGTGAAGAACACAACCTCCTGGCAGCCCATCTAGCCAGCAAACCAATGTCCCACCACCAAAACCTTCCACAGTGGTTCAGGAGGAAGAGGACACACAGAGCTGCGCAGATGGTGCCTCGGGACAGAAAGCCAAGCCCAGATCTCTCAGCCACAAAACAGCACTCAGGCAGCATTACAGAGAGCGAAATACAGCAGCCAAGCTACTCTACCTTCAGACCTTAATCTTTAAAGGGCTTACAAACACAGCATACAGGAGTACAGGGGAGCACTTGACTGGACAGCTAAAATAGCAAAATGCCCTCAGAGGGCATAGGTGCTCTCTCTGCAGGCAAGGAAAGATGTCCTCTAGGCCACACCGGGTCAGCGAAGGCAGGCTTATGTGACAGAGACTCACTACAAGAGTGCCAATAAGAGATTATTTTGATGACAGGGTTAAGAGCTTGCTTTGCAAAAGCAACACAAAGTTTTAGTGCAGTTTCATCTGGAACATACATAACCTGGGTTCTGTATCTGCCAGATAACTCAGCCACAGGAAAAAAACCTGCCAGTGACAGGATCAGCGTATACAGTAGCTAATTTAAGGGTTCAACGAAGTAAAGAGTAGGGTCCTGCACCACATACCTGTACAGCTGAGGTATTGACCTGCTGGAAGGCAGCTCCACAAAGGAGGACTGGGGAGTGCTGAGGGATAGCAACTTCACCATTAGCTATTATTAATGGGCCCTCAGGGCCGAGAAGGCCAATGGTCTTCTGGGGTGAATGAAGAAGAGTGCAGCCAGCAGACTGTCCTCCCTCTCTACTCTGCCCTAGTGAGGCCACATCTGGAGTACTGTGTCCAGTTCCGGGTTCCCCAGTTCAAGAGAGACAGGGAGTGAGTAGTGGAGTCTACAAAGACTGGACCATTGCTCTGATGGGGAAAGGTTGAGAGGCCTGGGGCAGAGAAGACTCAAAGGGGATCTGATCAATGCTGAGCAATACCTTAAGGGCAGGGGGGCAAGAGGATGGAGCCAGACTCTCTTCAGAGGTGCCCAGAGACAGGACAAAGGGCAAGGGGAACAAACTGGAACCCAGGAGCTTCCATCTGAACAAGAGGGGAGGGAAAAAAAAAACAAATACCTTTCTGTAATAGTGCCAGAGCCTGGCCCATGCTGCCCAGAGAGGTTGTGGTTTCTCCTCCTCTGAAGAGATTCCAAACCTGCCTGGACAGTAAGATCCTGGGCACCCAGCTCTGGGTGACCCTGCTGGAGGAGGGGGGTTGGATTCAATCTCCAGAGGTCCCTTCCAACCCTTATCATACTGACTCTGTGATACTTCGCAATTACTCTGAATTGAGCAATCCTCTGCAGGGACACTTAAGCCTCTGAGTCTCAGGTGTTAAAGCAGTCCCTTCTGAAAAGCACTGACCATGACCTAAAATGCCACAGACAGTTGGGTCCTAGCTTCAAAAGCAGGTTCTATCTCCAGATCCTCTCTTTCTATCTCCAGGAAATGAAAGAGAGACACAACACAGCTTTCACCTTTGAGATACAACACTGGAGTCAAAAAGCAAGCCACCATGAAAAAGCAAAATAGTTTTATGAGGAAGTCTGAAGCAAGCAAAGACACTGTAATAAAAGTCTCCCTTTAAAATAAGGTACCTGCTGGCAGCTGTTACAAATAATTAAGCACAGATCATGCGGCCATCTCCACACAAAACACCGGTTTCACACAGGACCCCGGACTTGTCCTGATGATTTTCCTTTCAAAAACAACTGTAAGAGTATCCTGTGCGAGAGCTGCCCCTGCAGAGAGAAGCAAGACCCAGTCTTGATGAAATCTACACTGAAGCCACAGAAACCGCTATTTAATCCAGGATGAAGCCTGTTGTTTTCAGGAATGGGTGTTCAAATAGTTTAAAGAAGGTAAGAAAATAAGACACTTTCCCTAGAGGATGAAGCTAACAGAAGACTTCTACCTCCTTTGTGAGACATTCCCCACTCTGCCTTGTCACAAGCCATTACAAGGCATTCATGATCAGTTCTTTCAGAGGTTTTTCATTTCACGCAGTCTTGTCTAAATATCAGAAGAAACCACACAGTCCTGTTAAGAGTTACTCCTGCTGAGGAAAGAGGAGATGCAAGATGAAAATAAATGATTACCATCTCTGCCCCGCAAATTTATAGTGGTGATCTAGGGAGGACATCAGACCTGCTGTGACCAGCCTGTATCTATTAGTTCTAGCAGAAAACCAGCTCTCCCTGGTCCTCTCCAGGCAGCACATAATTGTCCCTTTGATACTTCAAGAGATTCCCAGATAACTAGATTATTAAAGCAACAGGAGCTCTCTGGGAAAATACAAGAGTTTACAGTTTTGTTTCTGGGTAAATCTGGCCTCTTTCAGAAATACCGTATCAATACCAATGGAATTCAAACTCACTGTCCAAAACAAATTCCCCATGTGCCTTCAGTTAAAGACATCAAAGTAAATTTTATCATAAGCATTCATCCATACCGCATCCTTCACAGTGAGCCTTGGCAAAAGCAGTCGAGTTTTGGGATATGTTACAGCCAAGCTTTCAAAATAACAAAAAAAACAACCCCACAACCCAGGAAGAGGAAGGCACAGTAAACAAGTCCTGTATTACCTAGGAAGGAAAATAACATGAATTCACATTCTGCACACTACCTGTAACACAGATGACTTCCCAAGAACAGGCTCTTCAAAGCTTCCATTTTATAGTTGTGACTGTAGTAATTCAGTTGCACAACTAGGAACTAGATAGGTCTGTCCCAGAGGGGATGAAGCTGGTAATCTTTTAGCACTTACTGAGCATCTGGATAAATACTGGAAGACGAGTAGCCCCTGTTCTTGCTGTCTTCTGCTTTCCATCCAGCTCCTCGCATGCTCACCTACTACCAGAACAAGCATTTGCTCAGTCACAAGATGCCTAGACTAAAATGGTCAGATGAAGTGTCACTGTGACATTGTACAATGTGGCTGACTGGAGCAAACCACATGATGCCAACACAAAGAGGTCCTACAGTTCCAATCCTCTCATCTCCCTGATGTACAGTCCAAGCCAGCTCTGTAGCTTTGCTGGATCATTCTGCAACCTCAATCAATACCCTCACCCAGCAAGAAGCTCTTCACTCCTCCTGGCTGGGTGGGTTTTCAGTGACTCTGCAAGCTCAGTCAACCAAACTCACACCAGATCATTGCAAAGAAGAGTGGTGCAAGCATCAGGGAAGATCTGGGGATGTGGGGCAGGTGGTACGACATGCTTTTTTTGGTGGCAACAGACAGTTAAGTTACTGCTCCAAACTGCACCCAAATGAAGTTCCCAGCCCGTCAGGCTCACAGCTACTTTGCCAGCACAAGGGCAGGGATTGGAACTAGTGGCCAGCCCTGAGGCTGCTGGTACTGCAGCCAGGAGAGATAGACTGCCCAGCCTAGAAAAGAGATAAATGGAAAGGAAATAAGACGAAGCTCTACAGAACTTGCCAGTAGCTGGGAGAACAGAGAAGGACTAAATATTCACTTTTTCTTCCAGTACAATATACAGGTGCCATCAAACAAAGGCAAATGGATGGAAGGACTCATAGAATGGTAGAGGTTGAAAGGTACCTCTGGAGATAGAGTCCAACCACCCTGCCAGAGCAGGATCACCTAACCTAGGGCAGGCCACACAGGAATGTATCCAGGACTCCTTGATGAAGGACACTGCTGACACAAAATTTGGAGGGTATCAATGGGAAACCAGGCAAGTACTTGGAAGTGACTTGCATTTTTCCACAAGACTTGTGCATGACAAGTAAGCTTCCCAGTCAGAACTAAAACAAAAAAATCAGCAAGGTCACATCAATGCAGGTGGCTGGCACATTTACAGGGACATTCCAGGCATGGTACCTTCAAATCACACTTGAGTAATATGAAAGAAAAAGGTGTGACTTAATGGCCACATTAAAAATAATAGTAGTGCATCCTATTCCACACTAATTATTAACAACACATTTCCACAGAAAAGTAAGCAAAGTGGTATACATGGTCAAATAAATCCCTTCAAACTCTTAGCATCTTTACAGAATCCAAAGGGACCTATGGAGCAACCAATGCGTTTGTCCACCACCAAGTGGCAAAGAAAGCCATTGAACATGACACCAAAGCTGAACCATCTTTCCCATGGAAAGTAAAAAAGGCTGTGTCATTATCACAACAGCTGTCCAGACACACACTTCGCCAGACAAGAATCAAGTCTCTGCCCTCAAGAGCTTAAAACTGAAGCAGTACTAAACAAGGGAACAGGAACAAAGATCCCACTAGGCAAACCCAACAACTCACGCACAGCCCTGCAGCAGGAGGCAAGTGTTGAGCTTCTGGAAGGTCACTGTCGAATCACTTCCCCCCCCCACGGAAATGGGCAAGACCAGAAATTGAGCCTTTTTCTTTTGTGTTACACTATGCAGAACTTAAAAGTTGGCAGCAAGGACTATTATCAAGAAGTATGTGATAAAATCCACCATGCAGAGCATAAATCTAATGAAATGAGCTGTACCCCAAGGTAGAGCCAGCTCAAAGGAATGAAACTGCTCAGCTTTAAAAGAGCATCACTAAAAAGATGAAAACAAGATCATCTCATCAGTTAAATTAAGAACGCTGCCACAGAAGTGTCTGTCAGAACTATAAACATGATGAAAAGCCCTATAAAATGGTACAGGCTGCAGAGTAGCAACAAGCAGCTTCAGCCAGCTGTTTGCCATACACTGCGGCTGAGTTTCAGAGCTCCTCCAAATCATTTCAACCCAGACATGTACAGGTAGAGCTCTGGAGAGTTTTAGCAATCTGAAAAGTTCTGCATCCATCAGTTTAGAGTCCAACTTGTTTTCCAAGGTTTCAGAAGCAAAAATAATTACCTTTTTTCCTTTCTATTCCTGTGCTGCCATATACTAATGGCTGGGCTCTGCAGCTAAGAGAGATCTATAAATGGCATGTTTTGAGCAGCCACTGATCAAAGAGCACTCAAAACCAGAGTCATTTCACTGCAAGCATGGGTTCATTCATCAATATCCAAACCTTGTCATTCAGTGGCTGTTTAAAACAAGCACAATAATAGCAGCTTCCACCACTGTTCTAAGACTGATGCTTTTTCCAGGAGAAATCCTGACTTCCAGAAGTTTATCAGCATTTGTTGTCTCCTCTAAAAGCTGAGAGAATCTAGGAACATTTAACTTTACATATGGGCTGTTTTCTGGAAGGGTTTAGTTCCCACCTTCCAGAGCAACAGATAAAAAAGGGAGAGGGGTGTAATACCACCTAAACACTCATTCAAGGTGTATATGGCTCGGCTTCCAATGGATTGGCACAGACAGATGTTTGTTCGCAGCTTGATTCCTGCCATTCCCCAAACAACCTTCTTAATGCTGTTAATATTAATTTTAGCTCAAGCTATGAGAGTACTCAAAAGCTTTACTGAATTGAGACAATTCCAGTTTGCTGAAATGGTTCAGTGAATGCTGTCCTAACCTTCATTCACTCCTTAAAAAGAGACAGACAAGACAGTAAAAGTCTTTTGGAAAGGCAAATATCCATAAGGAAGCCACAGAATATTTCTTTAAAGCTCAAGTATTTTTTGATGACCTTAAGCAGGAATGTGATTTGTAGGAATGAGTTTGTGCCTGACAATTTGAACAATTAAACACCATAAAAAAATCACTTGTGCCTCTAGTCTTGCTTTTGCAGGATGGCCAAGAATAAGCAAGCAACTGGGTAAGCTCAGTATTTTGTTGCAATTATTCTCTGTAGAGGCAGAAAAACATCAACTGCTTTTTACCTCAGCAAGCAAGTTAGAAATGCCAGTTATCCACTACAGAGTGCAAACCAACCACAAGGGGAAGATGAGTAACTATATCCAAGCCAGATAAAACATTACACTAATTGTAGGTTTGCTTTTCTCAGGGGACAGTAACATGGAAAAAGCCTCTTACAATAACTTTCCTTACATTACTCAAGGTAGGAGCAGGTCTTAGCAATGCCAGTTCTGCAGTAAAAAAGCCGAAAAGCACTTCTCAGCAGAAAAATGCTTTCAGGAAACAAGGAAAAGAACGTACTAATGCCATCCCAACCAGAACTGTACCAGCACTGTTAACCACCTCAAACTGACACCATTTCACAGTTGAAGACCCACGGAGGTGTTATTCAAGAGGTTCAAGCAAAGCAAGAAAAGCAAGAATAAATCCAATTATCCTTCTTACAGATTTGCCAAAACCCCTGCTCATCTAGAGCATGATTTTCAATACAAGATACCACAAAGAAACTGTCCTTTGAGGGTTGTTTTTTAATTGAAGTTTCCCAGGAGATAAGAAGAGTGGAATGGGAACAGTTTCATCTCCAACTTTTATTAGTGATTAAGTAAAAATAGAGAAAATATCTTTCTTCCTAGCTACTTTACTTTTTTTGTTGTTTTGGTTGGGGGAGGTTGTGGGTTTTTTGGGTTTTGTTGTTTTGGGGTTTTTTTTTGTGTGTGGGGATTTTTGTGTATTTTTTTTTAATTATTAGAGGTCAACCCTGTGGATCACATTCCTACATGGATATGGGATTGACATGGGTTTGGGAGAGAGAGGATGTGCTTCCACATAAAAAAAAAAAGTGTTTGCTTTCATGGGGCTTAGTGGCAGACTGTCAAGATTGAAAGGAATTATTTTAATGACAGTGGGATTTCACTGTCTTTTGGATTTAAAGGCACCCAGCACCTGGAACAAGCATGGTCTGTCATCTAAAACAAAACAGACAATTGCCAAGACCAAGATCTGAGACAGTTACAAGGTCTCTCAGGCTCCTTACCTCCCATATATCTGGAATACATGTCCCTGTCAACTGCCTGTGATATTTTGCAAGGGAAGCAGGGTGGAAAAGCTATACGTTTCTAAAGCAAAAGAGCAGGTGTTCTCACACACTTCCTGCATGTACAAGATAGGTGAGAGAGGAGGAGCAGGGAAGTAGGAAGAGAAGATCCCATGCCTATTTCCATCCCTTTCCAAGTAACCTTCAGGAACAACTTTGTCATCACCAGGTCTAAGCTGGTCTTCAGGTTCTTCTGGTCTTACTAATATTGGACTGGGCAACATCTCGTTACTTTAGAAAGGGCTAAAAATATTTTTGCAGAGATAAAACAAAAAGAAAACCTCAATTAAGCCTTTCCTAATTGTGTGTTTTCATTCCTGGAATCAAGAGCAGACAAGGCTGTGCATTACAGCTGTCAAGCACCTCCATTAAAATAAGAATTAGGAAGGGAGACCTGATGCTAAACAACATGAAAACTTCATCAAATTAAAAATGTCAGGAGAGAGAAAGATTGTATCAGACAGCCACTATGGTAACGATCATATACCTGAAGAACAGAGATATTCTAACCTCCCTCCTTCAGGAAAGGCAAGTACAAGTCATGACTTAGATAAGGCTTACTGCAGCAGTTGTGCTTTACATGCATGCACAACTAACATCCTCTGTGCATACTGGTAAAATTGGTCAAAGGGGTCTTTTAAGAAGCCTGGAGCTTTTCCTGTAACCCCAAATCCGCAGCCAAAGGCTAAGTTGTTGAGGACCCCACCACAAAGTATCACCACATTAAACCTCAACACATCATTTTGGCAAAAACACTCCCTGTTGTGGTGCAGAGTCTGGCTTCTGAAAGTTGAAGTATTTCTTTTGTAGTTTGGGCTGTTTTAAATGGGGGATTCATACGTAAGGCAAGAATGCGCTCCCATCTGCACCCTCAGAGAAGACAGGAAAGATAAAGGACTCAAGCTGTGCCAGGGGAGATTCAGGCTCGACACGAAGAACAATTTCTTCCCCACAAAGGCTGTCAAGACCTATCCCAGACTACCAAGGGCAGTGGTGGAGTCCCCATCCCTGGAGGGGTTTCAAAGCTGTGTAGATGTGGTGCTGAGGGACATGGTTTAGCAGTGACCTATCAGTGCTGGGTTAACAGTTGGACTCAAGATGATCTTAAAGGTCTCTTCCAACCAGAACAATTTTATGATTCTCTGACTTCCTAACCCCCTGTTTGCTAGCAATCATCTCCAGCCCCTTGCAACCACAGCTGCCAAGAAGCATCAGGGCTTCATTGCTTCACATGCAATGTGGTCCACGTCAAACCAGGAGAAAAGGAGAAACTCTTCCCTTCATGTTCTTCATTTTGGACTAGCTATG
Organism: Chloroceryle amazona; assembly: GCA_027560015.1. NCBI lineage: Eukaryota > Metazoa > Chordata > Aves > Coraciiformes > Cerylidae > Chloroceryle > Chloroceryle amazona. The sequence goes on along the minus strand of JANHFX010021532.1, from coordinate 32,102 downwards.
ATCTTCAGTTATGATCCTTATGAGTCTCCTTCTCTAGAGACTTTGAATACCCACCTGGATCTGTTCCTGTGTGGCATACCCTAGGTGTTCCTACACTGGCAGAGGGGTTAGACCCTAAGATCTCCAGAGGTCCCTTTCAACACCTATCATTCTACAATTCACATTATAAGCATGTATTCATAGAATAGTCTTGAGTTTTCAGGGGTTCTGAGGCTGAGAGTTGACTAATGTTGCAGGCTCACCTCCCAGTCACTCCAAAGCTTGCTGGTTTACAGCTATTTCCCTGCAATTACCTAAAAAAGTGGAAGCAGAGCAGACATTGCACACTTGAGGATTTCCCCTCCTAAGGCTGCATCCTTGGGAAAGAGGATAATACAAGGCCTAGGGGAAAAAACATGAGACTCACCCCCCTTACAACCTATCACCTGTCCTCCACTTGCTGCTATGCAAGTGTTCAGGGGACTGCCAGCCCCATACTCCCAGGTCCTCAGGCAGAAGGGAGGAAAATGAGGAGCAGGACACAAAGACAAGGCTGAACTGGTGCAGTTGCTGTAGAAATGCATCCACCCCACCACAGTCACATGCTGCTGCTACTTCTCTTCCACTGCTCCAGTATTCATATAACCCCAGCAACCCTGCACAGGGTCCTGCACTTGGGGCACAAACACCCACTGCAATGCTCCAGGCTTGAGGCAGAGTGACTGAAAACTGCACAATGGAAAAGGACTGTGGGGAGTCTGTCAACAGCCATCTGAAAACAAGCCAGCATGTGCCCAGGTGGCCAAGAAGGCCACCAACATCCTGACTTCTATCAGAAATAGTAGGGCCAGCAGGTCTAGGGCAGGGATCCCTTCTACCTAGCACTGGGAAAGCTGCACCTCAAATCCTGGGTTCAGTTTTGAGCCCCTTACACTAAGAAGGGCTTTGAGGGGTTGAAGCATGTCCAGAGAAGGGCAATGAAACTTGTGAAGGGTCTAGAGCACAAGTCTTGTGAGGAGCAGCTGAGGGACCTGGGGTTGTTCAGCCTGGAGAAAAGGAGGGCCAGGGGAGACCTTCTCAGGAGCCAGGTAGGGTCAGCCTCTTGTTCCAAGGAAAAAGTGACAGGACAAGAGGTAGTGACCCCTCGTATTTCAAAACAGTCTTCCACCAAGGGAAAAGGGCAAGGAAAATAAAACAGAGAGCCTTGTCTTACCTTTCAAGGGGCATATTTAACTCGTCAAGCAAGCAAATAAATGTTAGGCAGAAAAATCTGAGCCACTCATTTTGCACCTGCTTGATATGGAGCTGCACTGCAAGGATGGACAGAGCAGAACCATTACTGCTGCCAAGCAAGCCTCTGCCTTCCGCACATGGCAAGTATGGCACATGCACAAAGTTTGTGTGATGTCTCTTTCTGCAGTGATACAATCAGATTTGGAGGAGGACAAGAACCACCAAGGAAAGAAGTTAAGGAATAGAAGCTGTAGTATGACAGTATCAACAAACAGCCAATGCACAGCGGTGAAAAGCAGTAAGAGGGTGAAAAAAGGGAAGCATGTGGCTCATTTCACAGCAAGAGCAAAAGGACAATTCATATTGAAAGATGACTACTAGAACTGGCCTAAGAAAGCCCTACAGACAGGCAACATGCACTCAGAGCCAGATGTCCTATTGGGATAGGAAGTATCTTTGAAAGTAATTCAAGAGTGTGGAATACATTTTTCAAAGAATTCATCATGCATTGTCTGCTTCAAGGGTAAGGTACAGAGCTTAATTTAAGACAACTGGAAAAAGGAAGTCAGATAACAAAAGATACATTTTGATATGGAATTTGTCTTGGCACAAAAGGGACTTCTGGATGCCTAGGCCTGTCTTGTCTGAAGAAGAATCTATTCGGTCACTTTCTGTAATATACACACAAGCAAACTCTAGAAAGTATAGGATACTCCTCCCACTACATAATCTTATCCCTCTGGAGAAAGGATGGGGGGAAAAACACCCCAGACAAATCCTAGAGCAGGAGATGCAAGCTAGCTTTTAGCCACATAGGAGCAAAAATAGTCCTTTACTCCTTCAGTATTTCTTAGATTGGTGTTTAGAGACATCGGGGCAGCTGCTGGACAAACTGAGGTGGGTTACATGAACCACAGTCAGGGTGAGCAGACTGGCAAAAAATGCTTTCTACTGGGACTGATGAAGTAAGAAAGGAGATTCGGTTTTAACAATTTTGCTTTCATCTGCTCTAGTGAAGGAATTCTCCACTCCAGTGCCCAAGTAAACACCAGCAAGCACTGGACTGTCGGCTTCTGTGATAAGCAAGACCACATTTTTTTTTGTATTTTTAAGAACAAAGTTTATATAAATGAAATGTTGATCATTTCCTTATGATCTGCAGTGAAGGAAGAGGTGGCAAAGACTATTTTGAAGTTATCCAGCTTTGTTTTCAGAGATAAAGACATCAGCAATGACTTGAATGTGAATCTCAGACAGCTGCACTTTTATGTATACAGAAAAGAGCATGCACGTAAAAGCAGCCTTTTTTCACCACCCCTAGGAGAATCAGCAGGACGTGCCAACAGCATTTGGGAGTGTGAAGTACATAAGCACATTATTTAAGTACATTGATTCCATTAAACAGAACCATTTGTTTTCATCTTCTCTGCAAACACATCTGCCTAAGTGCTCCAGCTTCACAGGGCACACATGGAGTTAGGAGCATTATCTGTAGGGGCTGCACACAGTTGGAAAGAAGCGGAGATACACAGCAGTTGTTAGGAAAAAAAGAGGGTAGTCAAGTCTTTACTAGTCTGACAGCTCCTAAATAAAATGTTGCTTCACTGAAGAATGAACATGCTTATCTCTGATCTGCAGAACCTGACTAAAAGGTTACTTTTCCCTTGCCAGAAAAGCATCTTTAGAAGTTTAGAAATGCCTGAACAGAACAGTTGAACCCTGCCAGATGACTTTATGGCAAGACAAGGAGGCAGAAAACCACCTCCTCACACATGAAAAGAATGTTTACAGAAGAAATTTAGAGGATATACATTAAGTGAGATTCTAGTATTCAGAGATATATGTGGCTATCTCATTATTTTGCAGAAGAGCACACAGACTAAAAACTCAAACTCTGCAGTTAGTTTCTTCCTCCTCCTCAGCTGCTTCTGACTAATGAGTATTTTGAACAAAACCCAGCCTGGAATTTCCAAATTCCCCAAAGCCACCATTATTTAGGCAGCATGAATTGTGTGCACGCAGGTCTGAAAAGCACAGCAGTTCACTGCCTATTGGTATGAGCAAGGATCTACGACTAGTTAAAGGACTGCCAAGGAAAAAAATCCCCTATGCAAATCATTGCATTTATGTGGTAAACATCATTACACTAACTTTAAAAGTATGGATTTTCCACAAGGAAAAGTTCAAGTTCCGTAATTATACCATAATTAAGTCTTTACTTACAAGTCACATCACACTAAAATCTTTGTCTTCCAATGCAGAAGTGGTAGTCCAGATGTAGCTATCCCTTCACAGACAACATCTTACGATTCCCTCTCAGACACAGCAACATCATGGCCAAGATTTAGATGTCTAGAAGGTCATCAGCTTTTTCTGCCTGCACTGGCTGGTCTCATGCTGTATTACCTCTGAATAGAAGCCTTGTCTAACCAAGAAATCCATACCATTTGCTAAACGAAGTTGGAGGGGAAAACACAGATCTTCATAGTTTTGACTCCAAGAATTGAATTCTTAGAACCTAAAAGAGCAGGTGGTGCTGACTTTGTGCTTCCCTTCCAGTAATTTACAGGAAGTAGGAAAATTCAGCATCTTTTGCTTTGTGGACCATCCCCACTGACCCCCTCATCCCTGAAGAATTACACATGGCTAAGCATTCAGAAGGAGGGGCAAAAAAAGTAGCTAGTACTACCTGATTTTAACAGAGTGCTACATGAAATGTACAACTCCTCCTTATTCCAAAGGACATTATCTCTTTCCACAGTACTTTACTGAATCAGGGCCTAAAAACATGCCTCCAGAAGGGCGATTATACTTTGGCAGTGTTTGTTGGTTTTGTTGTTTGGTTTTTGGTTTGGTTGGTTTTTTGTTTGTTTTTGTGGTTTTGTTTTTTGTTTTGTTTTGTGTTTGTTGTTTTTTTTGTTTGTTTGTTTTGTTTGTTTTGTTGTTTGTTTTTGTTTGGTTTGTTTTTTGTTGTTTTTTTTTGTTTTTGTTTTTGTTTTTGTTTTTTTACACACTACTAGTGCTCAGCTTCTGCTATCAGCTCCCTGGCATCAAGCAGAGCAATCCAAGAGCTCAGCTTTCCTCCCAGGTATTCCGATTCCTACTCTAACCATCCCTTTCCTACATCTGCAAGGCAAGTCATAATTTTTTACTGGAAGCCAGCTATTTGATGAGCCAGGGCACTCTCAGTTTCATGCCAGCACAAAGAGAAATGTGCTGGTGTACAGCTAGAGAGGAAAAGAAAAAAAAGCCCTTCAGAAGTATTACCCCAGTTCTCAGCATGCAGCACCGAGGTCATATCTAGCTGTGTGTCAGGCAGCCTTAGTAATTCCCAGCTCTGCTGCAAAGCGACATATCAGCCAAAAAACCCTAACATCTTTGGGAAGAAAGACACCATCAGTACAGATGGATGTTGAATGCTGGTGGCAACTTATACAGTAGATCCTTCTGAAATATGGGCTGCACATGCACAGACATCTCTTGGAGTGAAAGTCTCCAAAAATCCTTAGTCTGAGCTTGAAGTTCAATACTTAAATGTGATACCAAGAAGTCAAATTCTGCTAGGAATTTCTCAGATGGACCAGGTTGTTTTCAAATGCATTAGACAACCTCTAGGAGTAGCAAGATACATTCTGCTGCTTTAGCACCCTTTACAGGCTGGAAAGACTACATCTCAACACAGACAACATGAACCCAGGAGCCTCTGCACTGCATAGTTAGCTGAAGAGGAATGAATTATAATGGATAATCACAGATTTTGGAACTGACTATTCAGAGAATATTAGTAGTGCAGAGTTTCCAAATAAGTCCAAACACCTGTATCTTACATTTTAATTTCAGGAAGAAACTGTATAGTAAGAGAAACAGAAGAATGACAGTGTTTTCACTATAAAAATCATGGTTTACAACAATTTCTATAAACCTTCCTTCATCTTCAGTGAAACAGGTTGCCCAGAAAGGTGTGAATGTGCCATCCCTGGAAGTGTTCAAGATTAGGCTGGACAGGGTTTTGAGAAACCTGCTTTAGTTGAAATCACCCTTGCCACAGCAGGGGGCTGGATCCAGGTGATGTTTGTGGTCCATTCCAACCCAAACCATTCTGTGATTCTGTGATTGCCTGAAAACAGCAGCAGTGAAGATTTCAACCCAATCTGAAAATATACCATCACTTGCAGCTTGAGATTATCCAGTCAGTATTAACTGTCATCAGTTCCACAATTTCTCTGATGACAATTTGTAATACCTAGGCCATAGGAAAACACCACATGGTGCAAGAGGACCCCACACCAGCTAAATAACCAAAAACAATAGGGCAATGCACAAAGTCAATTGGAAGCCGTTGTCTCCAGAACCAGAAAGGCAAGCAGCTAATTAAAACGTTGTGTGGGAGCCTGCATGAGGTGTAAGAGTGCTGGGCCACAACAGGCTTTGGATGTGTGCCCGCATACAGGCACACACTATTTAAAGCAACAACAGTTTTTGAGAAGCAATGTAGCATTCATACCTCCTCAGCCTACTCCAGAAAAAACATCCCCTTCCCTCAGCATTTTATAAGCAGTCTTTAGACATCACTATGGGTTTCCAATTTTCTTGTTTGACTCAAAGGATTATTTTAGATTTCAGAGGTCAGGCTGATCAGAGCAGGAAAAACAAAAACAAATGAAAACCACTTATCCTTTAGTCCATATCTAAAGATCAGAAAAAGAAAATCAGCTTACAACACAAACCACTTGCTTCATTAGTCCTCTCGTAGGGAAGCTAGACTTCAGAAAAGGTGGGGTTCTGGACAAAACCCACCACTTACTCTTAGAAACATGCATGAGATTGACACCCAGAATGTGCACAGGACAGTCCAGAATGTGTTTACACCTTGGCAACGATGGTCTCCTAGCTATTACACAACTGCTCCCTTCCAGTATTACTTACCGAGCGATACTCATAATAGATTTTGTCATATTCAGTGCCTCCAATTGTGATTTCTGGAATGAAGCGAGGGATGGCTGCAGGATCCAGCACTCCATCTTTGTCCTGAACACTGAGGGGAAAGGAAGGAGGAAAAGACAAAGGAGCCATTAACCCACATTCTACCCCAGTGACAGCAACATCGATTCTAAGTTCAACCAAATATTAAGAGAACTACCTCAAATAATATAACCCCAGGTTTTGGTTCTTTCCCAGTCATGATGAATGCATAGTCCTTTTCCTCACACAGCTACTGTGTTTTCATCCCCTGCCTCCAGTTTGCTCCTGCTCCAACTTCTCACTGCTTCTCCATTCTCTCCCCCAGATTTATTCCTCCCCACAGATGCTCTATCATTCTCAGGACCTTTCTCCATAAGGCAACTTCAGCTTTTTGCTTTCCTATATAATCAAGGCAAACCCAGTGGTTTTATTGAACCAGACACTATCTTGCTATACCAACTTCATTTAATCACCTCCTCTTCAATTAGTTTTCACAAACGAACCCTTCACAAGGATTAAAGGTGCTGCTCTTCCTCAAATTCCCATTCTAAATGGATCAGTCACCAGGTTTGGAAGCAGGCAGTGCATCCAGCATCCTGCCTGGGAGTCGCTGAGGAAGTCTGCTGCAGCAGCTGTAATCACAGATACCAGGATTCACCAGAAATCCACAGTGCACGGTACCAGGGCTTTCAAACACCCCCAATTCCAAATGTCTGGGAAACTGCTAGAAAGCCACCTTCTGCATACTGGTATTATACACAGACCAACAGTGCCACCTATGTGTATCTGGGGAAAAATACACTCACTGCAGTCAACAGCAACCATATTCTAAATCCAACATTTGAAACTCTGCAGATTGCACTGTTTCCAGTGAATTTCATTTCTTTGCAAATATTTCATATAAATAAAGCATATCCCCTGAGTGAAGTTAATTGTATTTAAGCTTTTTTTTCCCCAAATCACAAATTTTGGGACATTACCTCACAGCACTGAACAGTTTCAACAAGTGAACTAATCTGCTGATGCAGCCTGACACACACACTGTAAATTATCCTATTACTGACAAATTAATAAGGAAATACAATTATCAAGTAAAAGTTGAGATAAGAAAAGGTAAGAATAAATGCCCTTTTACAAGACCAAGAGGAACACTAAAGATGCTTCCTATAAACTATCACATTATCTCCACATACATTAAATGTGTATTTCAGATACTGGTAGCCAGGAAAATGAGCCCTTCTTTGCCTCCTTACCAACACAGCAAGAGCTCTTTTCACAACATGTTAGCACTGGCCCTCCTGGAGCTGCTCCCGGCCTGCATACTACAGGACAGCTTGGAATAACCAAGCTGGGATGGAAGATCTTGCCCAAAATGGTGATCTGATGATGCAACCAGTTGTATTTCTGAATCACAACATAATTCAGGAAGAACGACTTTGCACCTGCAAAGCTCTCTCTCAGGGTTCTGCTGAGAATGAATCCATTCTATTAGAGGATCCCAGCACAGTGGTGGTTGGAAGGGACCTCTGGATACCATGTAGTCTAACCCCCCTGCTCCAGCAGGGTCACCCCAAGCAGGCTGCTCAGGATCACACTGTCCAGGCAGGTTTGCAATCTCTCTAGAAAAGGAGACCCCACAACCTCTCTGGACAGCCTGGGTCAGGCTCTAGCACTCTCACAGCAAAGCAGCTTTGCCTCATGTTCAGATGGAAGATCCTGGGTTCAAGTGCATGCTATTTAAAGTTATTACCCACTGCTTATTAGCCTGGAACTAAAATAAACAGAGTCCAGGAGAATGCAGCTCCTCATTCCGTAAGAACAGTCTGTCCAGCAACCACACTGACACTGAGCTTTAATCTGCATTTCAACTGGGCAGAGAGCAGAGGCAAGTGGTGGTGAAGACAGCATGCTGAGAGTCTTGAACTGAACAGGACTATGTGCAGGCAATGATTAAAGACCTTAATGAGCTCAAACTTAACAGCACAGGCTGTGGAAGATTCACCTATTAGTAACTAAACATCTGTGTCCCTTCTTCCCACAAAAATGGGAGAGTCTGCTCTCTGCCAAGGAGATGATGATGATCTGGACCTTAAAAATCTGTAGAAGAAAGCAGGTAACATTTGTCCAGGCATATGTGAAGTACAACTTGATACAGAGTGAGTCCACTACTCAGCCAGTCTGCAGTTAATACACTCCATGTATCTCAGCCAAATGACAACTGTAGAGGACAATTATATCTCTGCCTGTGGCAGGAGGGTTGGAACGAGAATCTTTAAGGTTACTTCCAACCCAAATGGTTCTATCCTTCCATGAATTCCCAGGCACAACTTACTCAGTGACCGAGATGGAAAATCTTCAGCTCTTAATTTTTCACTCTCTCAACCACCCCCTCCGAAGAAACCACTGCACAACAAAAAAATGCAAACTTAACAGTACCAAAGACAGCTTCTCCAGCTTCAGCTCTGCATCTTATGAAATAACTTTTAGTTAATATTTAAAGTACCACCCAAAGACACCTGCCACAACAGTGGCTTTAACCACAAAACCACAGTCACTTGCCAGAACTAATTTACTGCTCAGCAGGAAGCATTTAAGGGCACCTTTTATGTTTCCTTAGTTTTCTCTCTCCCCCAGCAGAAAATTATCACTCTATTATTTTCTGGCATGTAACCATATTTTCTCAGAGCAGCTCTCACCCTGCAGGAGCACAGCTTCCCAGGGTGTACTTTACCTACCCATAAGATCATGTGACATTCCAAGTGTAAATGACTGTGTGGTCCTAATACTGCAGTAGCATTGCTCACAAGTAAGTGTCACACATAGGTGGAAAAAAAAAAAGCCAAGTCCCAAGATTGCATACCACAATTAACATCAGAAAGACCTACAGAATCGTTCTGGTTGGAAAAGACCTTTAAGATCATTGAGTCCAACCATAAATTCAGCACTGCCAGGTCACTACTAAACCATGGCCCTCAATACCACATCTATATGGCTTTGAAACTCCTCCAGGGATGGGGATTCCACCACTGCCTTGAGCAGCCTTGGACAGGCCTTGACAACCCTTTGGGGGAAGATATCTTAATGTTCAATCCAAATCTCCCCTGGCACTTGAGGCCATTTCTTCTTCTACTATCACTTGGTCCCCAGGAGAAGAGATCAACCCCCACCTGGCTCCAACCTCCTTTCAGGGAGCTGCCAAGAGCAAGAAGTCTCCCCTGCACCTCCTTTTCTTCAGGCTCAACAACTTCAGGGCCCTCATCTCCTCCACCCATGCTCTAGACCTTCCCCCAGCCTTGCTGCCCTTTCTGGACACACTCCAGCCCCTCAATGTCCTTCAAGTGAGAGGCCCAAAACCGAACTCAGGATTCAAGGCACAGCAATGAACATATTTGCTAAAGGTGCAAGGGAAAGGAAATAAGCCAGCCAACCAAATAAAACACCCAGTACACACAGCCTGAGCCATGATTCTTCAACAACTGATCTTGGCAAAGTCTCAAAACATGAATTGACAATACATAGTATTAAGAAACCACACTTCCTACCTAAAAGCATTCACTCACCTAAGAAGCTTAGAGTCAGCAACACAACAGTGTATCAGGTTAAATTCTGCACTTACACATACGTGTAACTTGAGAAACAGCAGTTAGAGCCCACTGGAAAACAGAAGATTTATTGCTCACATTGAAACCAGCTTCTCACCAGCAACTGATTGTTGTTTTTCACATCTGAATGTGAGCAAGTGGGCAGCCTTTCAGTACTTAAAGGGGACCTGTAAGAAAGATGGGGACAGACTTTTTTGCAGGACATGTTGCAAAAGGACAAAGGGTGATGGTTTTAAACTTGAAAGGGAGAGGTTTAGATTACATAGGAGGAAGAAATTTTTGGCACTGGCCCAGGTTGCCCAGAGAGGCAGTGGAAGTCCCACCCCTGAAAATCTTCCAACTGAGGTTGGATGGGGTCTGAGCAACCTGCTGTAGTTGCAGATGTCTCTGTTCGTGACCTTTAAAAGTCCCTTCTAACCCAAACCAGCCTATGATTCCTTCCTCTGCTATTCACACCCTTACTGCCTCAGCCAGGGCTTTCAGCCCCAGCTGTGGTCAGCATCCCCACCTCCCATGGGTAGGGTACAACACATGCGAGCGCGCTAGCAAGCATGAGATGCTCATGGTTTTTGCCCATGCTTGTGAGAGCACGTGAAAGCAGAAATGCTCCTGACTCATGCCACAGGTACAGAGATAGATCCTGCATCCAGCTCTTACCAGTCTTGAGCTCCTCTGCTTTCACACTCATTCAACAGGCACAAAGACACATGGAGTAGGGCAGGCTATGGATGTCCTTTGTCATTCCCTCCTTGCCCATTCTTTCCAGAACTTAGCAAAGGCAGGGCAATGAGGTACAGACCTCATTCTGTCAAAGGGACTCATGACTCCACCACTGGGTTAGGCAGAACAAGTAAGCTACGTCCAAGGTGAATCATGGTCACTCCCTAGGTGAACACTCACCATTAACACCAAGAAAGAGCTTTCCACAAAAAGAAGGTCTGCAAGAAGGTGAGAAGGTCCAAAACCAGCTTTTTATAGACTTGAAAAGACACTTCAAAAAGGAAACTACAAAGAGGTGCTTTAACTGAAGCAAGAGAGGAATAAGGTGCTAAAGAAAACAGGTTTTAGGAGTGTCAGAAGATTTACAGTGAACGGTCTGAGATTTTTGGGGTCTCCATGACAAAAAAATTTCAATAACAAGTCCAATACACCTCTTGCAAGCACTTCTAGACCTGCTATCTGAAATCAGACAAGACAGACGTTCAAACATGGACGCTTCTTCCCTTCTCTAAGCATGCTCTGGGGGGTCACTCTCTCCCCCACTCCCATGCTTCCTTGTCACAAAATTTCATTTAACCAGAGCAAAATGCACAGAAAAAAATAGGAGCCAAGCTCTGGGGTTAGCAATGACTCCAGGAAGGAAGAGAACTTAATTACTTCACAATGTCCTTAATTAACCACCTCAAAACTTATGTCTGATGTCCCTTCAAACACAATACCAAAGAATTTACTAGGCAGGGTTTGTGGCATGCTAGAGATTTTTAATGCATAAAATTGAACAGATGAGAGCAGCAAAATATTTCATGGCTAGATTGCTTCCAAATGGAAATATGTCCTTTTATCATCCAGTTAAAAAATGCCAATATCTAGCTCTTTTTTCTTTAATAAATTAGTGGTGGCTTAAAATAGCCAAACATTTGCCCATACAAAATATGTTCTGCTCTAGCAAATTCTGAAGGACCTTGTGGAGGTAACAGATTTAACCATGGGCTTATCTAATGAAAGAAATCAACTGCGGTAAACTGCCCCCCCCCCAGGAGCTGGTAAAGTAACACATGCAGCATTACACAAACTCCAGCTCCTCATTCCAAAACATTACGTATTCTGCAATGCAGGCAGACAGTCACAAGATTTCACTGGGAATGGCATAGATAACACCATGCTTCAGACACTGCAGTGGCAACACAGGAACCCCTGGAATTATTTAAAAAAGCCAACAATGGTTTCTGTTGGACTCAGCATGTGGAGAGGAGGGAAACCTGTGAAGCAGATCCTCTGGGAGATCCCTCCAGCGTACAGAATCATAGAATGGTGGGGGTTGGAAGGGACCTCTGTAAATCAGTGATCCCTGGCTCTAGCAGGGTCACCCAGATCAGGTTGTCCAGGATCATGTCAAGGAAGGTTTGGAATCTCTCCAGAGAAAGACTCCACAACCACTCTGAGCAGCCTGGGACAGGCTCTGGCAGCTTCACAGGAAAGAAGTTTTTCCCTCAGGAAAAGCTCCTGGGCTCCACTTAGTTCCCATTGCCCCCTGTCTTGCTACTAGACACCGCTGAGAAGACTCTGTCCCCATCCTCTTGATCCCTACCCTTTATCTATTGATTAGATCCCCTCTGAGTCTTCTCTGCTTCAGAGCCCCAGGGCTTTCAGCCCTTCTTCATCACAGAGATGTTCCAGTCCCCTCAACATCTTCACAGCCTCAGTGGACGCTCTCCAGTAGTTTCCTGACAGACAACTATATATATTTTTAACCTTTTACTGAGACATGCCTCAGTCCCACAACCACACTACTCTATTAGGGCAAAGGAGAGAGGACTCAAGGGCAAGACAATGAGACAAAAAGTATCATTATGCAACTAATTTTATGTGGCTGCACCTCACTGGTTTGATTACTCATATGCACTACCAAGGCAGCCAGAAACCTTGCTGGGGTTTCCATGCAACAGACCCTACATAGAATCAGACTGGTTTGGGTTGGAAGGGACCTTAAAATCATCTAGTTCCAACCCCTCTGCCACAGACTGGAACACCTCCCACTAGACCAGGTTGCTCAAAGCACCTTCCAACCCAGTCTGGAAGGTTTCCACAGATGGGGCTTCTACCACCTGTATGGGCAGCCTAGGCCAGTGCCTCACCACCCTCATAGCAAAAAGCTCCACATATAAGTGCCATGAAAAATTTCATACCCATCAATCCCCTTTCCCAGACAAGCTGGCACAAGCTCAAAATTGAAGAGGTAAAACTGCCAACAGCCTAGCCAGCACCACAATCCCCCATCAGAGTATACTGCCCTCCCACAGCATCAGAGATGAAATGGTCAAAGTGAGGATAAGGGCAAAATGCTGAGAGGTCAGCAAAAGAAGCAATTTCATCTGGAAAAAAGCCAAATACCTGCAGCAGCCTTAGAGAAACACCCACACGAGGGCAGCATGTGCCAGCACATGAAACAGGCAGCCCACCAGGAGGAACACGCTTAAGAACAACCAACCTCTTTCTGAAAGGAAATATTACTACAGGCATGGGACAAATGCCAACCTGTGGAAGACCAGGTACCACAAGCTTTTTTCTACCTGGGCACAGAAACAGTGAGGAAAGCAGCACTAACATTCATGAACTAGCACCTGAGCCTGGCACTTGATGCTGTGCAATGCAGCTCCAACCCTGAAGACTTGCAGAAGAGTCCCTACAGTGTTTGTTTGGTCCTTACACACTCATGCCCTGCGTAGCAGTGGGCCTAACAAGTTTTCAGGAGGGAAGTCTGTGCAAGCTGTGACAGGAGACTCCTTGCCTTGCACTTCTAGTTAACAAAAATTATGTCCAAACCTACAGATTAATGAAAAACTTAAAAGCTGCTTTTCCCAGGCTGCCCAACATACTACCCCCAATCTCCTCATCCAGTTTAGCAAGCAGCAAGCACAAGAGTCATGCAGGATCTGTTATGACAACTGACCAATGCCCTAATACCCCAGCATCAAAGATTCAAAACAACCACTGAGAACATTCATCAGATGCTCAAATGAGCAATATCTTTCCAACACCATTCTGAAGGCAAGGGGTAACAGCTAAATACAAACTGGTAGTTTGTTGCATTCTGATATCTTAAAACAGTCACATGTTGCCAACAGAAAAAAAAATAATTTGGTATTATCTACAATGCCAAGGGTACCAGGTACCTGTATCAGGAAACCCTCTCACCCTCCACCAGGGTTCAATGACAAATCAAGTCCTTAACAAATGCAACTTATTCCCTTCTACAGCTGCATATAATCTTCATACAATATCTCAATATACCATTCTTTTAACTGTAGGCTTCCTCTAACTCTCTCCTATACTCCATAATTAATAGTTCTCACTACTTGTACTAGTATGAAGCTATAGGAAAACAAGCAGCTTAACTGTCTTTTCCCTTTCAAAGGAAAACTAATTCTGATAGTTTTGCAGGGTCTAAGTCAGCAGATGCTGTAAATTGCTGCACACAGAAACCTCCTCTTAAAGGAGATTTGAATAACAACTTGTTTCTCTCAGACACCACCCAGTACTGTCATCTATCTTCAGCCCTTGGCAGAAGGGCCATAGAAAAGGACTATTATCTCCAATTTTAGGTGATATTTGAAGCAACAGCACAGAAAAGTAAGAGTCAAAGCATATCAGAAGCCTGCAAAAAAGTTTAACTTACTACTCCAACACCCATCCCTACACAGACAAAAATTCAGAGGCAGATATCCAATTTAAAATCCTTGTGTGATTAACCTGAGGTAACCAGAAATACTTTAACAATGCAGTGACTGTACTGCACTTGCTACCTGCACATCCAGCCTAAAAATGAAGTTCAAACTGTTTGAAAATAGAAGCTTTTATAAAGCAGTGTTTTTTGTTATTGCATGAATTTGGAATGAGTGTTCCAGAATTAGTTGTACTGTCCTGTTTGCTCTTGGAAGTTTTGGGGTTTCTCACATTTCCCATTATTCTTGTTGGTAAAATATTTAAATAATGTTTATAAACAATAAAGCTTAGAAGACTAAGTACCTTCTTCACATGAACTCTGAACGTAATGTTTCCATAGCACTTTCAGGAGAATAGTCTAACATTTTAGGACAGACAACAGAAAGACTTTTTACCAGTCCCTATAGTGGCAGGACAGGAGACAATGGTTTCAAACTGAAACCACACTGTGTTCAGCCAGCTTCCTGACCACTGAGGAGAAATTTAAAAGCCCACAACATAAGAAATTAGCTTTAGAAAGCAACTAACAACAGCTAATCTAAACAGCAGCACATATAAATCTTGCTACAAGCTCTTTTAACAGGCTTTAAGGATGTCATGCTGCAAGGGCAGCAGCAAAACCATCACATCAACTCCTTACTGTTTTAAAACTAAATGCTTTTCTGGGATCACTCAAGAGCAGAAAGGTTCTTAAAAATACCTTTCTAAGGGCCACAGGTCACAGCAGTTGGGAAATGCCTGGAACATTCTTGTGCTTCATTGCTGGGATGGGATCTATTGGACTGGAGTCTCTTGTCTAATGCATTAACAGCAGCAGCAGAATGCCACATCATGTTAGTGCCAAAACATTATAAAAACCTGACATCACAGCTACCTTCTGACAAAAAAAAAATCAAGTCAGAATGCAAATATAAATGCACTTCAAAAAACTCAAGGCTTCACCCACTTTGAGAGCTGATGCTAAGTAATGTCTAGTTACTAGAAGACATCATACTTACTAAAGTCTCAAATGATGGAAAGAAACATCATCCTGTTCCAGCCATGGCCCCTTGTCAAACTTCAGGTACTCAATGTCTTCAATTACCTGGAATCAGAAGATAAAACCCACACTAGGAGGTGGTCTGATCAGAACATCCAAAAATCAATGAATGCCCTCCCCCCTAAATCAGTGGGGGAGAATCAAAATATATTATTGAACAAGTCACCCAGCAAAAAAGTTTCACTGCTAAAGTTGTATTAGCACCACAAATGTTTAGAGCTAACAGATCATCTCCCACTCCTCTTTCTGGAGGTCATGGTCCTGATATAAGAACTGAGGAGACACATGGGGGCTAGCTCTGAAGTCCCTGGTGCCTTCAGCCTTGGTGATCAGAGGGTGGCAGGGAATGACCTGGCTGAGAGGTGCCTTATTTCCAAATTCTCACCTGATCCAAGAGTCTCTCTCAACCTGTCATTGGAAAGCAAAGAAGGTGCAACCTTACCTCTGAGGTAGGAGGAGGAGAAAATAGAATGGGAAAAGGAACTAAGTCTATATTTAACCCCCTTTTGTTGCAAACAAAACACATTATACTGCATAGGATGACTACTCTGTTTTGTTGGGGTTTTTTTAAAAAAAAGGTTCAGTGACATAGTAATTGAGACAGGTTGAGGAGCAATTGTGACAATTGCCTCTTGGTGTGTATGGTTCACATCACAGAAATAGAGGCATATTTCAGGCTGGAAAACTCAAACCTCTTTAAAGTAGCCATCCTGACAGAAGTGGAAAGGCTTCCAATTTCATCAGTCATCAGGACCTACCCATGCATGCAGCACCCTGAGCAGAAAGGGAAGGTAAAAGCCACAGCTCAGCACCCAGAGCCATTCAAACAAGTAACACCAGCTCATCAAATCCTTCAGCATCCCCAAACTTATCAATCCTGCATTTGAGCTTCATTTACAGCCTGGCTCCACCAGACAACAGATCATTGCTGGTCCACTGGTTAACTGCTTAATATGACCCTGAGGTTATCACACAACCGACTAGATCTGAAGGAAACCTGAACTTGTATCAAAAGGATGTACTTAAGGTGCACAGTGAGACAGAGATAGTACCTTGGAGCAACTTAGGACTGTTACAGCTCCAAACATCAATTTTCATAGGTCTTTTCCAGAAGTAAAGCATAAAGCTGTGAGGTCAGGATCAAAATTCTGATGATACATTGTTGATCCATTAACAAGGAAGCAGATGCCAGCAGTAGAATAATAAATGAAAAAAGCTTTTATTCTTTACTACTATTCCATCAGCAGGAACCAAGATCAAAGATGCAGGAAATTTTCTATAGCCTTCCTCCCAGGATAATTTGGAAAATACCTTCACCCTGTTCCAACCACATACTGCTACACAAAGATCTAGACCTATTTCCTAAAGCAAAAAGCAATATAACCAGCCTTGTCTTTCTTTATCCTTCTTATCCTCCTAGTAGCCTTCCATGAGCAAGTACATTTGCTGAAATAAGGCAAATTTATTACACCTACTCCAAAAAGCACCACAGAGTAGGAAAAAGTAGTGATCTCATGTTAATCCTGGCACATAGTAAGAGATGATTTCTAACAATGAGAGGCAGTTCTTCCAGCTTGGACTAGGGCTAACGCATCTGGCAAAACCCTTTGGAGAAAAACTGTGGTTTAGGTACCATGTTCAGATAGATGAATAACCCAGGGTTACAACATTTATAACAGCTCTAGCTATCCATCTCTTTGCTATAAACAAATAATGACTGGCTTTTAAAAAACAGCAGCTACTTTGTCACATAGGAACCTGTGTACCAGCATGGATCAGAGGAAGCTGCACCACAGCAAAAGCTAACAGAGACAGACCTTCCACTAGTAGGCAAATTAAGATGAATGATGGGTGTGACTTACCACTTGGTTAACGCAATTAGTTCCTAAAGTGAAATATGGAGCAGATCACCAGGAGTGACATCATGAGACATACAGGGCAACCAAGGGTTCAGACCCAGTCAGCATGGGCTCATGAAAGGCAGGTCCTGCTTGACTAACCTGATCTCCCTTCTGTGACAAGGTGACCTGTGCCATTTCCCACAGCACCATCCTGAAGAAACTGGCTGCTCATAGCTTCGATAGGCAAACGCTTTGCTGGATAAAAGACTGGCTGCATGGCCAGGTCCAAAGAGTGGCATTGAATGGAGTTGACTCCAGTCACAATCAGTGTTTCCAAGGCTCAGTACTGAGGCCTGTTCTCTTTAACACCTTTATCAATTATCTGGACAAGGCACCCTTAGTCAGTTTGATAACAATATGAATCTGTGTGGGAACATGAATATGCTTAAGGGTAGGAAGGCTCTTCAGAGGGATCTGGCCAGGCTGGATTGATGGGCTGAGAGCAATGGAATGAGGTTCGACAAGGCCAAGAACCAAATCTTGCACTTGAGTCACAAAAAAAAATCCCTGCAGTGCTCCAGGCTGGGGGAAGAAGAGCTGGAAACTGCCCAGCAGAAAAGCACATGGGGCAGCTGGTCAACAGTCAGATGAAGATGATCCAGCATATGCCCAGATGGCCAAAAAGGCTACTGGCATCCTGACGTATCAGCACTAGCATGGCCAGCAGGGCTAGGGCAGGGATCATCCCCCTGTACTAGTCACTGGGTCAGCTGCATCTTGAATCCTGCATTCAGTTTTGGGCCACTCACTCCAAGACAGACAGAGGGGATGGAATCTGTCCAGGTAAGGTCAATGAAGCTGGGGAAGGGTCTAGAGCACAAGTCTTGTGAGGGGCAACTGAGGGACCTGAGGTTGTTGAGCCTGGAGAAGAGGAGGCTCAGGGGAGACCTCTGATGGCTCTCAGCAATTCCCTGCCAGGAGGATGGAGCCAGGTGGGGGTCAGTTTCTTCTTCCAAGGAAGTGACAGGACAAAAGGAAATAGCCTCAAGTTGTGCCACGGGAGGTTTACATTGGACATGATGAAAAAAAACCTCTTCCCCAAAAGGGCTGTCAAGGCCTGGCCCAGGCTGCCCAGGGCAGTGGTCAAATCCTCATCGCTGGAGGGTTTCAAAGCTGTGTAGTAGATGTGGTGCCAAGGGCTATGTTTTAGTGGTGACCTGGCAGTGTTAATGGGTGGACTCAATGATCTTAAAGGTCTTTTCCAACTGAAACGATTCTATGCAGTGCCTTGCCCATCCCATCACCTACTTCAAACAGGGATGATGACAGAACAGCCAAACACTGCACTGTTTGGCCCAGCAGGGACTCAGGGTAATGCTGCTTCCACCTCCCTCACAGGATTTTCACAGAAAACACCAAACTAATTTGAGACACTGGGAATAACTTACATCAGGCAAAAGACATTACAAAAATTCTTAGCAATAATCCTGTGATCTCTAAGGGGCTTTGTTTGCTCAGTGAGCCAGGTATCTTGGCAAAAGGAAAAGGGTGTGTGAGATTTCCACTCTCCTGAGAAAAATGACACTTGCTTAACCTATAGTCTAGCACATACACAGCCCAGATCTATGCCATAGCAACAAACAGCACATGCATTAAGTAGTTAACTTTGCCATGTAGGACATTATCTCTTCACATTTCAGTCTTGGAAGTTTTTTTCTTAAACTTAATCAATATATGCAGCGAACTCTTACCTTATCCACATCCTCTGCCTCAGTTGCTGTGTATTGCAGAACTTCACTGGTCTCGCTGCAAAGAGGGGAAAAAGAAAATTAACTCCCCTGATACAACTGCTCTACCCTCTGCTCCAAAATGAAGCATGGACAGAACCAGATTTATTAGAACTTTTCAGAATGCTTAGGGAGTTCTCACAATAGACCTGTAATTTTTTTCTCTCCTGGTGGAAAATTATTTCCAAAGGGCAAATGGCCTGTGGGGCCTATTTTCAGTTCAATAAGATAAAAATGCCATCTATGAATTTGTTTCCATTTCTTTACTGTGGATACTTTCCCCAATTACAACTATCCAGACTATTTGAAGCCAAGTGAAATTTTCAACCACTGTAACACAAAGCTTCAGTAAACCTCAGCACAAGAGAGACAGGGACCTGTTGGAGCATGTCCAGAGGAAGCCACAGAAACAATCTGAGGTCTGGAACCCCTCTACTGTGAGGACAGGCTGAGAGAGTTGTGGTGGTTCAGCCTAGAGAAGGCTGCAGGGAGATCTTACTGCAGCCTTTCAGGACTTAAAAGGGCCAATCAGAAAGATGTGGACAGACTTTAAGAGGTTCTGTTGCAAAAGGACAGGAGGTGATGGTTTTAAACTAAGAGAGGGGAGAGAGAGACTAGGGAAGATGTTATTTTACACTGAGTGTGGTGAGAGACTGAGCCATATTGCCAAGAGAGATGGCAGAAGCCCTATCCCTGGAAACCTTCCAGGTGAGGTTGGATGGGTCTCTGAGCAACCTGCTCTAGATGTCCCTGTTTACTGCAGGGGGGTTGGACTATGAGCTTTAAAAGGTCCCTTCCAGCCCAAATGAGTCTATGATTCTATGCTCTTCCTTTTTGCCAGTACACTAATACCTGTGGGTAATTTAGGAAATGATGAATATATTCTCTTAAACTGAGCTAACTGAACCAATACGCACAGGCAGTAGTGTCTATAAGTATAAAACCATTTAGAATAGGTAATAGCTTACAATGGTTACAAGATTGTTTTGTTATTTATACAACAGTCTTCACAGAAAAGCCCCTTGCAGAGCAGGGCCACAACAGGAGTTCCTCTATGAACACATTTCACCACTACAAACACAGCCACCCTCAGTAACAGCTGTTCCAAAACCTGCTCCCTTTGCCCTAGAAGATACTCTTTAGCTAACACAAACTTCAGAAACCCTGAAGTGGGTGGCATATCAAGCAACACATAGCAAAGCCAAAGAGCATGGAGAAGGATTTGAAGACTTAAAATAGCACAGTCACTTCCAAGCTTAATTGGGGTTAGGGCTGGCAAGCTAAATTGTTCTAAATTGTCACATATCAAAATAATTTCTAACTGCAGCAGTCCAAACTAGTTCCTTGTCTGCATTAACACTGGCCAGTCAAAAGAGCTCTGCTAAAAAAACCCTTCATTTATAAAATGCCTTTTTCTATGAACCCTAAGCTCTTAGCCATTCAACTGGTGCTCTAAGTAGAGATACTAAGAGTTTGCTCTCCACTAGAGAGAAAAGCAGAAAACCTCACAAAACACTTCAAAGAAAATAAACAGCCTCCTCTCAAAGAGAGCTGCTTTGACAGCACAGCACATCCTGTCCTGAATACCAAGCAATCAAAGGGACAGGTCAGAATTCAGAAAGGTCTTACACCGGCAACTGCATTAACAATGCAGATCAAATGACTTTACACTCTGCAGATTATTAGGGCTTTCATTAAGAGAAAACAGCTGCTCTGTGGAAGCAGTACTGGATGGGAAAGAGTACACTTAGCAGTTTTAGAGCTTTGGGCCAAAAAAAAAAATCAAATGAAAACCAAAAGCTATCTGTTTGAAGTCACAAGTACCTGCCACAGCACCTGGCTCACAAATTATTACCAAAAGAAACATTAAAAGACATTCGTAAACATGCTAGACTGGAAAGGAAGCACCAATTTAAGACAGCCAAATATCCACTATAAAAAACACCACTTCAAGCAAGAGAAGCAGCAAATAGGGTTGAACATGGAAGGCACACAGGAGTGTGTTCAAGTCTGTAACAGCTCTTTTTATCCTGTCCAAAACAGATTTTGATCAAACTCAGGAGTCAGGGAAACAAATATTTCTTAGTATGCCTAGACACAAACAGCCAGGCATGAACATAGCTCACTGCGTCACTCTGCAACCAGCAAACAGTTGAACCTTCTGCAATTGCGAGGTCCAGAGATGCTCAGAGCTGAGTTTTCACACATGCACAGCTCCCCCACACCAAGGGAATGGAGATGGCCTCCTTCAGCCCCAAGCACAGAGATTGATCTGACAAGCTGCTGTAAGCCCATCCGCTGACAAGGATGCCAACCGGAGGGTGTCTGCTTAATGAGTGTACTGACCGTATATGGACAAAGGGGAAAGAGTTGAAATCACAGCAGGACTGGGTCAAGGATTTAGCATCACTAAGCACCACAGTATATTTCCAGAGCTTGATTTTATCTGAAGAACAAGCAATGTTTTTCTCCTCACCAGTAAACTCAAACCAGTTTTGCCTTCAGGGGGATGCCAATCCCAGGCTTCCCACCCTCCCTCACCATCCTTGGCTCCCATTGCCTCATGGGAGACATATGCTGGCCACTAACCTATGGGGGATGCACTGGGAGGCATCTGATCATACACTACACCAACAACTTCATACTGAGCTTGTCATTCATACAGCACAGAAGTTATTCAGTTCAATTGCTGTCAGCGCAATTACACTGATTTCCCTGGGAAACGAAGCAAGAAAAAAACAAGGGGAAATAAGCAGGTGACAATATACCTGAAGATCTACTTTGACATAAGCAGCTTCATACACAGACCAAATCTTGCACAATTAGAGATTGTTTTGATGTAAAGAAGCAAAAATAGTGTGGTGTTAGAAACAGTGTGCTCAGCAGGACTAGGACAGGGATCATCCCCCTGTACTCAGCACTAACTCCTTGAATCCTGGATTCAGTTTTGGGACACTCACTCAAAGAAGGACATTGAGGGGCTGGAGCATGTCCAGAGAAGGGCAACAAAACTGGTGAAGGGTCTAGAGCACAAGTCTTGTGAAAAGCTTCTGAGGAACTAGGGTAGTTCAGCCTGGAGAAAAGGAGGCTCAGGGGAGACGACCTTGCTCTTGACAACTCCCTGAAAGGAGGCTGGAGCCAGGTGGGGTTGGTCTCTTCTCCTGAGGAACCTGCTCTGGGCGAGTCTGCTTTATCAGGTCTGTTGGACAAGATCTCCAGAAGTCCCTCTCAACCCGTACCATCCTGTAATTTCTCACATGACATGGTCTCAGTTGCTTATATTGGCAGAGATTTTAGGATTTGCACACATTTTTACTCAAAGACTCAGACAAATCAGTTTGGTTTGCTAACCTGATCTCTGGCAAGAAAGTTTTCTTGTAAGCATCCTCAATATTCTGGAGATATGAAGGAGACACTTTTTTCTCATATGGCTGAAAAACAAACAGAAAACAACATTGTGAAATTAGTTTTCTTTTTCTCACCAGCGCAGATGCCAATCTAAGCAGAAAGCACTTACACCATATGTGTAAGCAGCCAAGAGTCCAGTCAACCACACACTCATTCATGAAAATATTAAGAGATCTGGAATGCTTAGAATTTTAGGTGGCACTAAATATCTGGAGTAGCCCAAGGCACAAGGCAACCATCATTAATAGCTACTTTATCATGTACCGTTATGTGCATTATTTTAATAATTAGCAGTATGATCAAGATTTCTGATACACTAGTGAATCTAGAAAGGGGAAAGCCACTTCAACAGAAACATGTAAAAGCACAATAAACTTTTGCAGTTTATTTCAGCCTGTGACCGTAATGGCCTCATTTTGCCTC
This sequence comes from Chloroceryle amazona, assembly GCA_027560015.1. Taxonomy (NCBI): domain Eukaryota; kingdom Metazoa; phylum Chordata; class Aves; order Coraciiformes; family Cerylidae; genus Chloroceryle; species Chloroceryle amazona. The sequence goes on along the minus strand of JANHFX010021532.1, from coordinate 9,385 downwards.
TGAACTCACATAGAAGTACCATATCTCAATTCCAAAAAAGTTTAACTCTCCAAGGACTGATTAATCCCAGCTAGCTGCACATTCAAATTATATAATTATCCATAAAAAAATCATACAATAGATTGACCAAGTCTGCCTTTTCAACCACAGGGACAACATATATCCACTTTCTGGTGTCAAACAAGTGCATGGGCAATCACCCACTCCAAAAATCACTAAGATTTCATGGCTACGACACCTGCTGTTAAACAGTTCACCACCAGCTCCATCCACCACATGGTGGACTTTAACACCACGTGTGCAAAATGCCATTAATTTCTCTAATCTACCCTGTGTTTCCTCAGCTCAATTCTAAAATTAAATTACATTTCCTGCTTGAAAGGTCATCCAAGATGCACATTCTGTTAAATGATCTATGTCTCTGCTAGTTGGGCCCACTGAAGGGCTTTTTTTCTAGTGCTAATCAAACAGTCCACCCACTTTGAGGGTGGAATTCCCTAAAATACCAGCACTGCTGTCCAGTAGTGCCACAGCCCTATGAAAGCTACAAGCTACAGCAGAAATTTCTGCCTGAAGATCTCAAAAATGCCACCAACTTATGCTCACAAGGGCAAAGGTTCCCACGATATGTTGAGAGGTTTCTAATTCTGTCACTGGAGCCACTAAAACGAAACAAAGAAAAAGGGGGTTTTCCTATACAAAAGTACCTTGTTCTTAAAGCATAGAGGCATGATCAGTCATGGCCTAAACTGCTGGAGGGCAGAAGGGGAAAGTCACTCGACCAGCAGAAGCAGTTAGTCAGGCCACACAGATAAAGCAGCAAGGGCAGCCTTCCATTTACAGTTCTGAAGTCACCTCCCTTTGGCAATCAGTCTCCAACTTAAATGAGCAGCAAACTGCAGAACCAAACACCACTAGCTCAAGCTGACACACCAACATACATGCTCCAAGAAATGGATGTTGTCAAACAGTTAAGAGCTGAGATTTATTTTTATTTTATTTATTTGGGGTGGGGTGGTAATAAATCACTTTCTTTGAATCTATCAGGCTTTCCACACTTAAATACTTCACTTGACAATTTCCCTCAGCCTTGGAGCAAGGTCCAAGGTCAATATCATTTCATTTTCATAACAGTTACAAGCACATGTCCAAATATCAGAGGAGAGGGAAGAAGAGACCCCACAACACAATTCTTATTTAGATTAGTCATTATACAAAAACTACAGCTTTTCTGATCCAAAATTATTTCAGTGACCAAGCAATCCAATAAGATGATGTAATGAAAAGGGTAGTTCGAAGACAACACTAGACAACTAAATTTTCTTTTAACAATGGTCTCCATCCAGTATTGTGACTTCAAAAAAAGACATCACAGAATCATCTTCCTTGGAAAAGACCTTTAGGATCAAGTCCAACTGTTAACCCAGCACTGCCAAGTCATCACTAAACCATGTCCCTCAGCACCACATCTAAACTGCTTTTAAACAACTCCAGGGATGGAGACTCCAACACTGCCCTGGATAGCCTGGGACAGGCCCTGACAACCCTTTTGGGGAAGACCTCTTTCCTAATGTCCAACCTAAACCTCCCCTGGTGCTTGAGGCCATTTCCTCTTCTACTATCACTTGTTCCTTGGGAGAAAAGACCAACCCCCACCTGGCTCCAGCCTCCTGGCAGGGAGTTGTCAAGTGTGAGGTCTCCCCTGAGCCTTCTTTTGTCCAGGCTCAACAACCCCAGGTCCCTCAGCTGCTCCCCACAACACTTGTGCTTTAGACCCTTCACCAGCTTCATTGACCTACTCTGGATAGATTCCATCCCCTTGATGTCTTTCTTGAAGTGAGAGGGCCCAAAATTGAACACAGGATTCAGAGTATAACCTTACCAGTGCCAAATACAGGAGGACAGTCCCTGCCCACCCTACTGCTGATACAAGCCAGGACACTGGTGGCCTTCTTGGCCACCTAGGCATATGCTGGCTCATCTTCAGCCACCTGTTAACCAACAACCCTAGGTCCTTTTCCACCAGGTAGTTTCCAGCCACTCTTCCCCAAGCCTGGAGCATTGCAGGGGTTGAAGAGGCATGAAGAGAGAAAATATGCTGGCCTCAGAGAAAAAAGTTTGTGAGCAGAAGTAAGAACACTCCAGATTTATCAAAAAAAGTGACAGTAGGTAAGAGTCGCACAGCATGACCTCAGAATCAACTCACGTTACACTAACAACTGCAACTGTATTTCTTACCAACTTTGTGAGATTAGCCAGAAAGCTCCCTGGATTCTATTTCTCCTGGAACACCAATACAAAATCACTCGAGTTTCTAGTTGATGGTTTCACCATGTTAACACAAAAGTGTCAAGCAGTAATTTTCTTGATTTCAGACAGTTAACTGAGCTGGCTGCTCACAAGTGATGCACACTAACATCAACACATCTGAAAGAGCAGTACAGCTCTTTCCGAGCTGACATGGAGACACGGTTCACAGCTGGGGCTTCTGGCACTCAGGAAGTAGATAATCTCCAAGTATACTACAAGTAGTACATTGGCAGGCCAGCACTCCTGAAAGTGGCAGCTACAAAGGCTGGGTTTTAAGAGCAGGTGAATTTTATACAGCTTGTCACTACAGATTTCTGCTGATGCAATCAAAAGTTGATTTTTATTTAGAGCAACTGTACCAGAACACTCTCCCAGTCATCACCAACATAGTTCTTGGGTATAAGAGTACATAAGTCTCTGAAGCAGAATTTCACAAACCCCACAGGAATCACACATAAGGGCATGATAACAACAGACATTAATAGATAGTAACAGTGGCAAGAGAGAAAATTACCTCTCCTTTCTCTTGAATCTTCTTCTGCACCTCTGGGACAGGTACATCAATATAAATGACCAAGTGAGGTGGCAGGAATTCACAAATGCTGATCTCTTTGATCTCCTTGTAGTGATCAAGACCTGTATAAAACCAAACACCAGAGAGCTCAAGGTAGCCCAGCTGAACACATACACATATTCCAAATGAGGGCAAAAGCAACAGGAACAGCATTAAAATTATAACCCACCACATAATGAATCTACAACCCTTTCTGGAGTGTTTTATCCTGCACTTAAACACATTCTATTTGCAAATCAATTACATCCACCACCTTTGCATTTGCAGTCTCTTCTTGGCTGGTATAGCAAGTTCAGGGAAGGGTTTTTCCTCAAATAGGATTCAGGAATTAAGAATAAACAATCTTCCAGAAACAAAGTAAACCACAAATAAACTAAGAAGCCACAAGCACTGCAGAATAAGAATCTAACATCAGCTGTATCAATGAGGTGATTTATTTCTGACTGCAGTTTAAAGAAATTTGTTTTTTTCCCCTTCATTGTTTAGAGACAGCTTCTCAAAGCACCCTGGAGAGACTGCAGCATTTGGGTCACCCAAGGTGACCACTGGTGGGGGCCACCTCCTGCCACAGCCTCACACGTAAAATAAACCCATCCTACCACCAAGATAGTGTGTCAAGGGCAGTAATGGGAAAGTCACCTGCTTCAAGAAGAATTTTCTTTCCCACCACAGGATGAAATACAAGGACCAGGCAGACATTTGCCTTGCCCTCCGAGTACACAAAATCATGCTGGGATGAAGCAAATATTTTAAGAGGTCACCAATCTAACAGTATCCGTCCCTCAGCTGCACTGGAGATAATCTGCACTACTGTTACTCGGTAGCTCTGTGCTCTACACCAGCAACAGCAGAGCTCTCCAAAAATATGACAACCAGGCTCTGCTTTGGAGGACAGCACTGGAGACCCTCACCTTCCCACAAAAAAAAAATGAGAGAAGTTTGTTAGTTCATCAGTAAGTTGGTAGTTGGTGATAAGGAAGGCACACAGGTTCAGGGGACACATCTACTCCACATTAAAGTAGCATGAGTAGCATCCATTTAAGATGCCTGAGTGCAAGCTTTACTCAAGACAACTCATTGACTTAGCCAGAATTGTAGTGACAGGTTTTCAAATTCAAACAGTTTGTGAAAAATTTAAAGCCTACTGTTCTGCCAGCAGTCAGCAGCACCTCTGTTCGCTGTTCAAGCATTTTAGCACAATCCATTACTTGTTGTTGGGATTTTATATTAACTATAAATAGTGGGTTGCTGAGCTTTGCTGGCCTCTCCAGTGCAGAGCAATGAGACACAGCCCATTATAACCAGCTCTCAAACTCACTCAGCAAGAACTTACAACTTAGATGGTGTTAAAAAACAAACAAATACCTCCCAAATCTCAGCAAAATCAAACATGAGAGCAGAAACACAAGGCAGTCAGGGAAAATAACGTTACCTTCACCTCCAGAGGAGCCAAAATGCCAGATTCACAAAGAACAGGCAGAAACAAGAATTTCAGTCGCACCTTATCTAGGGGTCAGCTGCAGATTCAGATTTACAGCTATTTTCTCCAGACTTTCACACTTCTGTGCAACTTAAGTTTTCATGTTTTAGCTGTGGTTGGTCCCTTACATGCATCACATACCTGCTTGATTCCTAGACAAGGGATGGAGACTCCACAAGCCTGCCCACAAGGCACAAGAACAGTAACCTTTTGCTGCTCAGGAGCTCAGTGCCCACAACCCAAAACCACTGGAACATCAGGCTGGAACATCAACAGATCAGCCAGTTCAACCACTCTGCTCAGAGCAGGGTCAACTACAGCAGGCTGCTCAGGACTGTATCCCACAGAGTTCTGAGTATCTCCACAACAGAGATCCCACAGCCTCCCCAGGAAATCTGCTACAGGGTTTGACTACCTTCACAGCAGAACATGTTTTGTTTTTCTTTTCCTTTTAAGTGGAACTTCTGATATTTCAATTTGTGCCTTTTGTCCTTTCACCAGGTGCCACTGAAAGAGACCGTCTCCACGCATTACTCCTCCCCATCAAGTATTTATACATTGAAGCACCACCAGGTATTTACATACATCCCTGAGCCTTCTCCTCTCCAGGCCAAATAAATCCCAGCTCTCTCAGCCCCTCTCATGTGCTGGATGCTCTAGTTTCTTGGTGACCTTCATGGATCTTTGCTCAACTCACTCCACTAAGTTCACATCTTTGTTTTCATCTGGTAGCCCAGAACCAGGCTCAATACTCCAGATTCTGATTATCATCTCCCTTAACCTCCTCACAGCACTCTCTTCATGCAGCATCCCAGTGGCATCCTTTGCTGCAAGGGCCCACAGCTGGCTCATTCAACCTGGTCCCAGATACTCATTTGAATAACTTTCCAGACAGTTGGCTCCCAGCCTATACAAGTGCCTGCAGTTATTCCTTCCGAGCTACAGGACTTTGCACTCCCTCTTGTAGACATTCATAAGGTTTTTGCATCAAGCCATTTCTCCAGCCAATCCAAGTTCCTCTTAAGAGCATCAAAGCCAAATGGCAGGTCAATCACTCCCCTCTCAATCCTGCATCACCTGCAAATTGCTCAACCACACTTCTAGGGACCTGCAGGAGCCTCTGGCCAACAGGAAAATCAATTCACGGAACACATGTTCTTTAATATATCAGCAAAAGCAAAGCCTTGAAGAATAGTGTCATGTCTTGACATTGGTCCTTTAGGAATAGAACATCAAGGTGTAAACTCTGAATATTTAAAAAGTCCATCTACTAAACAAGCAGGTTTATTTTCTTTAAAGGCTAAACTACCACGCTTCTTGCTGAGATTACATCAAAACAACTTCCTTTGGCATGTGAGTAACTTACATCGCTTGTGGATATAGCCTTGTTTAAACATTGCATCCAGGAAGACAAAGTCACTGTAGGGAGAGCGCTCCATCACCACACCTTGTCCTGCAATTGAAAGGAGGTCCCAGTCAGCAAAGAGCCTGCTGGCAGTAGCATTTCAAAATAAAGACTGTTCTGTGCTTAGAGGCAATTTTCTGATGCTTTTCTAGAAATCTTCAATAAACCAAGAGCAGCAAAGTTTTGACCCACACACACATCCTGGGTATGCAGTGCTGAACACACCTGTCTCAGCCATATATCCTCTTACTGTTCCTATCACTACAGTTACTAATTGCTGCTGTAATTAAAGAGGACATTTACATACATGTCTGAAACTTTCTGTCATTCACATCTTTTAATGTTTTCTGAAAGACATGAAAGCACAAGCAACAGGTAAATCAGAGTAGGAAACCTCACTCAAATTATAACAATACCACCACAGAATGGCGTTTAATGAAACTGAAAAGACTGATCAAAAGACACCATCGGGTGTCTAAGTCTAGGAAGAGTTTTTCAAAGGCTGTACAACTTATGGCTGTCTTGGTATGTTTAAAATGTCTTTTTGAAAGTAATCATCAGGGATTGCCAAATTAAAACAAAGGAAATTGAGAACTGATATGCATCTCCCTTTCCGAAAGTAAAATAGTGTTCTATCAGGAAATGTGCGTGGTAGTTTTCTAAATGGGCTGTCAATCTGTACTCACTACAGGGGAAAAGAAAATAGAAAAAGCTTAACAATACAAGAGCTTTTAATTTTAAAATGCAGATAGCACTTCAAACCAGCTTACTCACAACTTACAGTAGGAAGTTGACTTGGAAATCAAATGTGTTCACTGTGAAATCTAACCTGTGGTCAGCAGATGCTCCAAGGCATCAGCATACTGCAGAACACGGTTACCGAACAGCCAAGCCTGCAGTCGGTACGAGTGTCCATCGGGGCACTTCGGATCATTGTAAAATCTCTCTAGGTTACAGAAACCATTAAACTTCTCAGGCAGCAGCGTTCCATCTCCTGTGATTCTGTTTAGGTAATGGATGTCTGCTTCTGGGAAGTATTTCATTCCTGTCAGAAAAGAAACCCACAAGAGAGGACCATTCAAATAATGAGTTTAGTTCATTTACAGTAGACACCTATTGACCTCATTTCAACATAGGGCTGTGCTTTAAACAACTCTAGCAAGCAGCACATAATCCTTTGGTCAATCACAAACTCTCACTTGAAGTATTGCCACACCTTACAACTCCCAGGGAGTGCAGAGCTGTCATTCTAAGCAGACACCTTTTGCTACCAATCCTCTAAACACCTTGATGCTCTGCCTACACTTAGGCAGAAGATCCTCCTTTTCAAGGTGCTCAGCGACTCTACCAGAGCCAGGAGCTAAGTGAGCAAACTAACTTCATTACAACTGAAATTTCATTCATAACAAGTCAACCTACGCAAGTATTCCATAGATCAGACAAAGGGCCCATCCTCATCTCAAGCCTCACCAACATTTATTCTCATCTGTAATCCCTCCACATAACTGTGGCATTACCCAACTAATAATATGCCTCTCAAGAATTGCTGGTCTGGTGAATAACTGCTGAATCAACTTTCTTTACACAAGAATCCCAGTTAGGGTGCTAAATTCTATTAGAATCATAGACTCGTTTTGCTTGGAAGAGACCTTTAAGATCATTGAGTCCAACCATTAACCCAGAACTGTCAGGTCACCACTAAACCATGTCCCTCAGCACTACATCTCCCTGGCTCTGAAACCCCTCCAGTGATGGGGACTCAAACACTGCCCTGGGCAGCCTGGGACAGGACACTACAACCCTTGAGGGGAAGGCATTTTTTCCTACTATACAACCACAACTTGATGCTATCTCCTCCTATTCTGTTGCTTATTCCTTAGAAGGGACCAACCCCACCTGGCTCCAACCTCCTTGCAGAGAGCTGCTGAGTGTGAAGTGGTCTCCCCTGACACTCCTTTTCTCCAGGCTGAACAACCCCAGGGCTCTCAGTCTCTCCTCACAGGACTTGTACTCTAGACTCTTCACCAGCTTCGTTGACCTTCTCTGGACACACTCTAGACCCTCAACATCCTTCTTGGAGTGAGGGGCCCAAAACTGAACCCAGGATTGGAGGTGCAGCCTCACTAGTACTGAGTGGAGGGGACAATCCCTGACCTAGTCCTGCTGGCCACACTAGTGCTGATACAAACCAGGATGCTGGTGGCCTCACAATGCCTTAACTTTATCCAGCTGTCAGCTAACAATCCCAGGTCCTTTTCCACCAGGCAGCTTTCCAGCCACTTATTAACTACTAGAATGATAAATAAAACAGGTACCTAGTTTTTCTGCTACTTGCTTTGCAAGCTTGCCCTTCCCAGAAGACAGGTTTCCCTCCACCGTAAAGATTTTGCTGTATTCAGTGAACTTTTTTGTAGTTCTTTCTCCCAGCATAAAAGCCAGCCAACCATATTGCAAATTCTGCTCAGGGCTGATATGAATCCTTGCCTGAAAGAAAAAAACAACAACATTAGCATATTTTACTTGCTTAGCTGAACAAGGAATGCTCCAAGTACATTATCTAATACAAGGAACTTTCATACACTTAAGTTAGCACTGCCACTGCAGCTTAACAACTGAAGCAGTATTCAGGCTGAAAAGCCATCTACCAAATGCAAGGATGAGATGACAAATCAAAATAACTTTCAGTGCATTTAAAGCTTGAAAGAGGAACTGCTCAGCCTGAGCTTTGCTCTGAACCTAAACAGTGACTGACCCTTCCCAAACTCACTGAAAGCCACTGCTTTTCCAAATCAGAACCTAAAGAAGGCTTTTGCTTGCATTTTTGTTTGTGTTTTCTTGGTTAAAAATTAACATTAAACTCTCTCCCAATCTCTCAGGAGAGTTAACAGCTTTGTTTGTTACAGCACAGTTCCTGCCTGTCCTGTTAAGCTGAAGGCAGAACCTTATTGAGCCCTGCTCAGCAAAGCCACCCAGATACCCTGGCAAAAACTGGAAAGGCTTAATCTGAGCAATGCAGTGACCTCATATACACAAAACTTGAACATTCTTCTGCTTGCACCATTAAAGATCACACCGACAGGCTTAAGGTCACCAGGTTATCAGTCTCCAATGTCAGGTATTTATTTATGTCTTTACCTTAAATGTCACCTCCTCTCCGAGGCCCCTACATTCACCCACTAGAAAACCAAGGAGCAGCCCAACCCAGCCCCCCGGCCGTGGGGCCCTCCGAGCACCCCAGGAACGCTGCTGGGAGCGAGCAGAGGCCGGTTGGGGGGGGTTGCAGCCTCGCTCGTAACGGGCGGGGAAACGGCGCTTCCTGCACAGCACCCCCAGCACCAGCCCCGCGGGGAGGCCAGAGAGGCCGGGGCACCCCAAGGTGAGCCTGCCCTCGCAGCCCGGGGAACGGCGGACAGGCGCGGAGACCTCCCCCTTTCCCAGCCCCGCTCACCGCCGGCAGAACAGCACTCCCCAGGCGGCCCCGAGCGGCAATGACCACGGCCGGGCCCAGCTTGGCCATCCACAAGGACATGACGGCACCACAGCGACGCCGCCGGCCCCGCCCCGCCCGCCGGCGGCCCGCGCGCGGGGAGAGCGTCACCCCGCCGGACCGCGCATG
>JANHFX010021531.1:0-32866 GCA_027560015.1 Chloroceryle amazona | reverse complement strand
GCCAGTAATGTTCTTGAAATTATTACAAAAGTTTAACTGCTCCTGTCACTGAACACATTACTTAAGAGGTAAACAGAATTTCCCATTGTCTTTTAGACCTATCTATTTATGTTACTGATTCCTTTATTTTAATGGCACTACATTTCATGTGCCTCTAGTGAACTGTACTGAAAAGAGCAGGACTGAGGCTTTGGCACAAGTTTCTTTCTTATACTGCCACTTATGTTACCTCTCATTGATCTAGTCATACGTGCCAAGTCGATTGTGCATGGTTACTCTAATAGCTCCTCTCATCACCTGTCCTCCTTATCTCAACCGCAATCACTGAAGCAAAGAACCTTAATCTACCTTTTAAATAAAATTAGTGAGTAATTTGTATACGGATCTGCTCATTATTGATTTTCTTTAAAACTCTCTCTCCCCCAAAGTTATGTGTAGTAGAAATGGTACATCTGCTTACAGATACATTTAGATTGTTAATGATTCTTTTGAACATCTGTTATACTGCTTCTAAACAGTTGTGGTTTCTTTAAGAATGCACAAGGGACTGGACCTGCACCACCTTATTCTTGACTATTTTGGAAGGAAAAACACCTCTGGGAGCCATTTATGTATAGGATGCCATACTGACAGAAACTTATGGCTCACCATTTCATCACTTTTTTGCCCAGTATGTTATTGATCAGTCTGAACTATTATTCACCACTGGAACATTAACTACATTTTTGTTTCATTGCTTACCACTAAGATGTGCTGCATATCAAAATGCCACACCTATAAAGCCTCTTCACCAAACAGCATATGTAGCTGAACAACAGCTAGGATGAGAACTTCATATCAGAGAATCATCTGGGCTAGATGTTGGTAGCAGATTGTATGATCATGTATTAGAAGCAACGAAAAATAACCAGCCATATTCATGTATGGGAGGATAAAACTGGCAACATCATTCATTCACAGGCAAAAAGCTTTGTTGAAACACCAAGAAAACAGTAGAGTTTATACTGAAGTCAATCAAACCAACAGCTACCATACTGTAAAATATAGGGGGTCTGCTACTCCAAATCAGAAAGTGTGAGGCAAAACACTCCAGAACTTCCCTTTTTAATTTTCAAATAAGTTCTCTGTAAGATATTTTGAGCAATGGGTGAATAGCTCCTAAACTGATTATGTATTTGTTTTCTTATTGGTTGTACCAAGTAAGCAAACAGTGCAGTGATTTATGTAGAAGAATCAACATGGACAGAATTGCTGCTAATTTCTTGGATAGATTTTTATAGCTAATAATTGACCATCAGCATAGTTTTCAACAGATGTGTGCCACTGAAGCTACTGTTCAACACTGATAAAATGGAAAGAATAAAGCTGGGGGACAATAACACTTGGCATATGTTATACCTAGCCTAGAGCCATTCTGATCTGATAAAAGTTAAATAAAACCTAGCCAATTATAAATTCATCTATCAGATACTGATATTTTGGACTTGGAAGCCTCTATTATTATGTTTGAAAATGGGAACGAAATAGCTTTAGTAGGCTTGATAAATGATGATGGGCAGACATCCATTCTTATCTTCCATAGCCTTTCTGCAACACTAACTCACTCAGTATAGAAATTTTTTATTTTTTTTTTTTCCACCTGAAAGAAATACCAGGAATCAAGGGAATTGCTTAATATGATTTAGGGCCTTCCCAAGGAATGTACCCAAAAAGTATGCCCAGAAACCTCCATCTTCATATCTTTCATTTTACAGAGTTCCATGGGGATCAGTTCTCTCTCCTATTTGACATTTCTCTAAAACTTTTAAAAGAGTAAAATACTGAAAGACATAAATGCTGGTAAAATGCAGACAAAACACAACTCCATATATTTTTCATTCTGCATGACTGTATGACCACTGCTGGTATGACTTCATGCTTAAGTAAGGTAAGATACAGTTGATTAAAGTTTATCTCTAGAAAGGTAACAGTGATACAGGTTAAAAAGTAGTGCTTAATTTTCTAGATAATTTGCTGCTAGTGGTCATTAAAAATGCACCCCATTCTGATAGAATATTTCTTGACTCAAAACATCTCTTTCCACTTTAGTACAGTGTTGCAAGTTTCAGTAAATTTAAACTCAGACTTACAGCAAGCTCTTCCTACTGAAGCTGTACACCCAATGTTCTCTGTTGTCTGCAGATTCAGATTCAATGGACATTGGTGTTGGACCAGCAGCAGACAGATTATTCTACAGAAGGATGCAATGGAGCTTTCAGATTCATCAGATTCATATTTTAGTCTCGCCGAGTCTGATCTTCACAGATGACTTCTAACACAGATCAGAGGGGGAAAAATTTAATGGCTTGGAAAGCTGTTCAAATTAAGCAAATTTTAAAAGAACAATTTAATCACATGCCATATGACTTATTTTGTTAATTCCCTTGAGTACTGAGGTAAAATGTGCAGCTTTTACTTATATATGATTCTGTTGCCAGTTCTTGCACCAAGTATATAAAGACTACTGAAATGTCTATAGCTGAGGTGAATTGGTTATAGCTAAATCTCCATGCAACTTAAACTCCTATTTCATGACTTCATATAGACTACCACTCACAGAGGACTTAACACTGCATTACTACTACAAATAACTACATGCAGTTCTTCAAAACTAACAACATGTAGTGAAATATTATGGAAGAAAATCATAAAACCAGTTGAGCAAAAATCTGAAGCCAAAATTGAAATAAACACAAATAACACTGTTAAGCAATACAATAATCTAAGTCTCAATATAAGAAAACAGAAACTGCTAAAATTAGATGTGTTTGGAGCTAAAACAGTCCAGTGTTTCTGTTTAATGAAGTCACTGAGAATTGTTATACTAACCCCAAGATTCTTTGAATATGTTGATTGTTAAATATTCAATAGCCTAAAAATCCTAGGTAGATACATGTTAAGAAGGAATAATTTTGATCCCACACTTCAGTTTTATATATATATATATATATGTTTTTAACCTAAAGTCCTATTTAAGTATCAGGAGTTGAGGAACATTGCAATATCCAACTTGTGTTTCCTTTATGAGACTGTTTTTTGGTGTGAGAGACTTATGGCATTACAACACTTGGATTCCTGCACATGGAGACATGGAATTTGCAAGTGGAACTGGATGATAGACTTTGCTTCATGCAAGAAAAGAAATAAAATTGTAGCCATTTTCTCTTGCAAATGAATTGGAGAGAATCCTCACCAGAAAGAAATAATGACTTTGCAGCGCCTATGCATTTTTTCCCTATTCTACCAGCATGTTGTAAACTTTCAGAAATCTGTTGCACTCCATGTTTGACAACAATCTTAGTGGCCAAGATATCTTCTGTTCCAGAAGAATTACATTAAATCCTGCCTGAATATAGTAATGTCTTCAAGGGAAGGAAATATTATAGCAAGAAATTTATTAAATTTGCCAGTATCTACCCTACAGAATTTTAAATCAGAATCTATCTGAAGCACTTTCTATATAAAATTTCTTTCTGTACCTGGCAGTTTTTAACATGTGTCCATGTGAAACATCAGTACCCCTCAAGCCATTGTATTCATATAAATGAATCATATTTGTATGGCATCTTTCATCCATGAAACCAGAATCACAACCTGTGGTAGATGAGTTATGAAACTGCCAGCTTACTGCATAGACTTATAAATGAAGCCATGCATTATGTCTCTCTAACAGTAATAAGTACATAAAAATTTCTTAATTAATCATTATGAATTGCTATGGATATCACTTGTGATAGGATAAAGGAATTGGGGGGGTTTTGCTTTTATTAAGGTAAAATGAAGAAATTAATGCTATTTCAAAATAAAGCATGCTTTCTCTTTAATTGTGCTACAGTAGTTACAACGGAGACATTGTACTACAGCAAATTTAAAAGTGAACCTGACTATAACTGAAATGGGGCTGACTTATTCAATCTTCATTGCCTGAGATAAGAGAAGACCAGCATAAGGGGGAACGAGAAAATTGCATCTTCAGACCTCTGTTAGTTTGAATAGATGAAATAGCTATTAGTGACAAAGAAAGAAAGAAAGAAATGTGCTTGTTTGCAATGTAAAACTGATTTAACAGTGTCTCTTGTATTTGAAATTACCCATTGAGACCCAATGGTATGTCTGTTTCTAGCTACATATCATAGAATAGAACAAAGTCTGGTGAAATAACAAATGATGTAATAAAAATTAATTTTGTTAATATAAATTACTCAAATTCATTGAAGAGTTCGGTGATGAACAAAAGAAAGAAAAGTTCTCTCTTAAAAACACAAAATGCTTGTATGTACCAAATTTCAGAATAATTTTCTCCTAATACAGACTGAGGTCTAGTGTTATGGTATTCACTATCATCTGTGAAGCTGCACTAAATTCAGCCTGGTGTTTAAAACTAAAATTGAACAAGCTTTCTCTGTCAACCCTTCATGTTGCAGTCAATAACAAAACAAATATTTTGCACGTTCATGTTTGGTTTGTCACAGGATTGATTTTAGGGGGGGAAGACCTACAAAAATTGGAAATGGCTTTTATTTTGAGATTTCTTTCTTAAATATTTACACAAAGAAAATCTATTCAACAGAATACTTGACAGGCAGGTAAAAGGAAATTAAGGACTCTGTTATTGGTCAAACAGAACAGATTATATAAATCTGTTTAGATAATCCTACAATATCAGCTGGATAGTCCTACAATATCAGTCTATAATGACTTCCATTATCCTTTCATAAAATCATAGAATCATTAGGGTTGGAAAGGACCTCTAGGATCATCAAGTCCAACCTTCACCCTAACATCCATCTATCCATTAGACCATCGCCTCAAGTGCTACATCCACTCATTTTTTAAACACCTCCAGGGATGATGACTCCACTACCTCCCTGGGCAGCCTGTTCCAGTGCTGTTTTTTTCTACTGTTGCCTTCCAAAACCAATAAACAGAAGGTTTTGTAATTCTAGGGACAAACACTGGACATATTACACCTTGCCATACAAGAAGTAGTTCCTTCTTTTCCATTGGAAAAGCAATTTCCTTCTTTTCCATTGAATTTTTCCATGAGAATAGCCATAGGGAAATTTTATATCTCTGCCTAGTTACCATCAGTACAAATGAAGTAGCTCCACATCAGCACAATAACTTTAAAAAAACATTTAAAATGTTATAAGACAAAATATGCTGAGAACACTCTGATTTTCTTTAACATGGTTTCCTATAATGGATTTTTTTCTTTTTATCTTTTTACCTTAAGAAAAAATCTGAAAATAATTTTGCCAAGTTTTAAGTGTGTCTCATATTCTTCTGATTTTTTCCAAGGCAATAAGGTAGTCTACCTGTAATGATTTGACTAAGTATATAGTTCAAGAGATGTGTGTTCTTGCAGAAGGACTTTTCAAAATAGCATTACTGGGGTTTTTTACCAATTTTATAAATAAAATAAATAATTATAAGATTTGTGTTATATATTCACAAAATACTATAGAACAAATGGAAATTGTTATAAATCTACACAAATTATTTCAAGTTATATAGCCTTTAATATAATTTTGGTTCCCTGAATAGAAATCCTTCTTAAAATGTACCCTATTTACCATATTAACATTGAAATAGCTTATCATATTGATTGTAAAATGCATTTCCATTTAAATGTATTTGGTAACGGTACCTTGAAGAAAATTTGCTGTGTTCTGATGAGAGCTTTGAAAGCTACATTCTGGTTGCTAAACTGCTGCCTTAGACATACCTTATTTTGTGATTCATGGAAATGATGGGTATGAATTCCTGCTTCTACTAAGGAGCTGTAATTTCACCTAATGTTGATGCATACTGCCTGTGCTCACTGTCTCTTGAAACCAGACTACTTAGCAAGTTATTTATCATTCATTTAAGAAATTCTAAAACTTCTAAAGTGCAACAGTGCAGAATATTTCTTATTCAGACCAAAGTAAATACGTTTGAAGACATAATGAATAATAATTATTATGATAGGCCATCCAGTTTGAGTAAATCCTGGAAAATCTTTTTTGAGTACTGTAATCATCATTGCAAGAGTAAGAACTGATGACATATAGTTTTACAAAACTGTACAAGGAAACTAAAACACAGAATTCATAAAGGCATCATTTGGCCTAGTAATTAAAGGAACACTCATTAAGTTTTATTGCATTAAGATTTATATCAGCAACAAAATATCCTAGGCAGTAGTACACCTGCCATTCCATTCATAAATGAAATGGACAACAGTTCTGTTGTTTAAGCAAACAGACCAGCTACCTTGCACCAAAAAAATGTTTCCAATACATATCTCCCTCAAAATAAAGAAGGGTACCAGAAAATGAGCTAAACTTTCCACCTGGCTAAACCGAGACTATTTAAACTGGAAATAATTGAGAAAGCATCAACTTTCTTACTCACTCCACACTGGAATATACCCAAGTGCTTTATATTGACATAGAAAAAGTCATAGTACAAGGTGAACAGCAAAAACATCCATTAAATAGAATTAATTTGCTTGGACTTTCAAGATGTCTTTGATAAAATCCTTCACAGGAGATTATTAAGGAAACAGAAGCCACAGAATGAATTATAAAAGTTCCGGTTTATATTAGAAAATGGCTAAGAGATAGGAAAACAAAGGATAAGTCTAAGTGTTCATTTTCAGCCTGGAAGAATTCAGGCCCCTGGATTCTTACTAACAGTGGTGGTACTTGACACATTTATTACACACTTTTTTTATGGAATAAAGTGTCTTGCTGAAAATTATGCAGGCCAAGAATGAAAAGGTAGCAAGAGAATTAGCTAGAGAATTAGCTAGCGTAACACGAAAGGAAATTCCAAAGGCACGAGCAAAGTTGGCTATTGGATCTAGCCACTTAACATTAGATTGTCCATATTGATACCTCCCAAATTAATATCAATCACTAAAGAAAATAATAGCTTCACAATGGACAATATAGTTACTGTTATTCAATATACCGGGGGGGGGAAACCTACAAAGCAAATAAAATATCTACTGAAGAACAATAGCGGATTGAAAATGTATTATTATTATTGAAAATGTTCTTGTGGATCATTGGCATGCCATTAGAAGAGTTATACAGAAGACAAAAAAAACAGGCACTAAGACAAGATACGGGGTGGGAAGATTTAAAAGATTTGAATCATACTTTTATGGTGTAAATGATACAGAAATTATACTGTAAAATTAGTGTAAATAATGGAAAGGTTGAGTGACCCATAATTCATATTACTAGGACAAATTTCACCCAATAAAAATAAAAGGTAACAAATTTAAAGTCCTACTAAGAAATTCTTTGTTTCTTTATACAGTGTCTAAATGGCCTATTTTCACATTGCACTTGTTATCAGGATCAGGCCATAAAATCAATTAGAAACTCTCAATTACACCTAAAAATATTTTCAGAAAACACTAATATTTCTGTCTAACAGAATAATGAACTCATGAAACAAGTTACTGAGGAAAACTGGAATCATCATCACCAGGGGTCTCACAAATAGATTGTACAAACAGCTGTAAATAATAACACACCATTCTTTTCTGCAGGTGTAAGATTAAATAACATCCTGAGTTTTCCTCCAGCTATATCATCCCATGAAGTTGGTCTGTTATTCTAGCACCATAAAAAAAAAAAAAAAACAAACAAAAAACCTCTTACAGTCAGTAACCATAGACTCTTTTAGTCTAGTATAGCCTAACCACACAGACAGCACTCTTAAAATAATCACAGAATCTGTTTTATTAAAAGTCAGCAAAGAGGATTAGAATCCTAGATGGCAAGGGAATAACTATATTAACAGGAAATCTGAGAAAAGTCACTTCAAATGTTTACTGATGAATTCTTACAAGTGAGATGCTTTTCACTATCTCAGCAAGTTTCATCTTATTAGAGCTACTAAAAAGCCAGAAATTGGTTTTATATAGAGGAAAAACTCCAGTGAAATTCAGTGAGAATTTGTTCTGCATAGTGATTGCAGTATCTGTCCCTGCAATGCAGAGGTATTTTCATTTTATATCATTGGGCAAAGTTTGCATTCGCATACTGCAAAAGTACTTTGCAAGTACAGTCGATACTACTCCATTTTAAACACATTTCTATGTGAAATTTCACATTTGTTCTTTACAGGCACTCAAGAAAATCCATATTTTAATTAAGGTCAAAATGTTACCATTTCCATCAGTGAGTGCACTGCAGTAGTGGCCTGGTTTTGTCTGGGATAGAGTTAATTTTCTTCAGAGTAGCTAGCATGGTGTTGTGACTTTGATCTGTGCTGAAAACAGCGTTGGTAACACAGGGATGCTTTAGCTATTGCTGAGCAGAGCTTACACAGAGCCAAGGCCTTTTTTGCTTCTCATACCAACCCACCAGCAAGTAGGCTGGGGGTGCACAAGTTGGGAGGGGACACAGCTGGGACAGCTGACCCCAGCTGACCAAAGGGATATTCTCTATCATCTCATGCTCAGCTATAAAACCTGGAGGAAGAAGAAGTAAGGAGTGGGAGGGAGGGTAGATGTTCATACTTAACAGCATTTACCTTCCCAAGCAACCATTATGTGTGATGGAGTCCTGCTTTCCTGGATATGGCTGAACACCTGCCTGCCGATGGGAAGTAGTGAATGAATTCCTCATTTTGCTTTGCTTGCATGCACAGCTTTTGCTTTACCTATTAAAATGTCTTTTTCTCATTCATGAGTTTTCTTACTTTTACCCTTCCAATTCTTTTCCCTATCCCACCACAGGTGAGTGATCAGCTGTGTAATGATTAGTTGCTGGCTGGGATTAAACCACAACAAGGAGATCTTTTGGATCTGAAATTTCAATTTTCAGAAAGCTGCTTCCCAGTACTCTACTAGAAGAGTTGTATCTAATGCAGGTTCAAACTCTAGGTTTAACAAGTGATAGGACTGGATCAATCAGAACTCTTCCCAGGTTTTCCAAAGTTTAGACCAGACAGTTTTAGCTCTAAAAATCTAGACTACTTCAGTTTTCAGGAGGAAAAGTCATTTGTTTTTAGGTGCTAAGTAACTTGCAGGATGTGGCCCTCAGATACAGCGAAAGTACTTGGCATCAGTCTCTCATCCATGTTATTAATGAAGAATGGGACAGGAAGCGTCAGTCAGGAGATTTGTTATTTGTTATTTGAGATTTTCAGCTGCATTAGTGCATAGCTGAGGGCAGAATTTGGACTTAAAAGTTTATCTTGTTGCTTTATGGCTGACACATCATACAAAAGTAGGGAGAAAAAAAATACTTTACTATATAGAGAGTCCTCTATTATCATTTGACTCTGCTTAAGAATAATGGATCAAATTCTTCTCTAGAGCACTACCACTGAAGTCAGTGGACTTCTGCCAAGGATGAATTTGACCCACTATTATTTTCAAACTGAGATTAGAGAGCAAGTGAACCAGCAAAAGACAATTAAGTCAGTGATGCACTTACTATCTTGAGTACGCAAGCAATCTGAAAGCCAACATAATGCAGCTCTTATTCACCAGGCATGCGAATAAATCAACTTTAAATGTCAATAAAGTCAGTAATGACAGATTTTATCACTAAGTTATAACTAAGCAATAATGATTGGGAAACAGGCAAGTAGCTCACAGCAACTGAAGTGATTTTTTATTTTGTCCTAGGTGAAGCCAAGGGTAACTGAAAAGACTGGCCTTTACTCCCTCTATTATTAACTGCAAATCATTCTTGTCATGTTAGAAAGCAGATCATTTTTTTTCCCCCAAGTATTACTCACTGTTATGGTGTGCTTCCCACCATGACCTCCTTCAGAGGTGCTGCAGTCCATTTCTAATTAGCCTCCGCATATTAGTGAGGTGCATTTTTATTTTAAGGGAATCAGGACCAAAATTGTATTTCTATTTCATCTGTAAATGAAGTTACTGATTTAATTCCTCCATCAGCTGTGACCACAGAAATCAGAGAACAAATAAAAGCCAGCCTAAGCATGATTTAACACTTTACAAGGAGCAGTCCCACACTAAATACTGTTAAAAATCTGCAGAATTCCACTTGCAGTGGCTGCATTTCAGTGAGGAGTAAAATAAATGTTAGAGGTGATAAGTGGCTTATTTAAAATGCTTCTAATCTCTTTGAATGAGTAGATAATAAAATATCAGCCATTATTTTTCGAGATGTGTAGAGGAACGAGGAATGCAGGAAGGATATAAATAATCTTAAAACAGTATTATATTAAATAGGTAGATGATATAATTTACACTCACAGAGACACTTTAAAAGCAAACAACCTTTTTCAACTGTTTACAAAATGTGTTTTACATGAGTTTGTACTATCACTTTTCTGTCTCCAAATCTTAACCAAAAATAGTACACATTTTTTGTAACGCATGTTGTTGTTCTTCCTATGGGATATGTTTAACAATGGTCAGTTGCTATGTTTCAGTAGTTTTGGCTGACATTCAACAAATGTTTGAGCAGCTAATAATGCACTTAGTTCTGTTAGTCCACCCATCTGTCCATCACATCTGCCCGTCCTCATAAAGGTCATCATTAAGCAACACAGAATTTCTCTAACATCCTCTCTGTATTCACTCTCTTCTTGAATGCCTGGAAGGTAAACGATGTTCACAATTATTTAATTTATTTTTTTTCATAATCTAAAGATAAATAAGCACTTATTTAAAAATAAGCAACAAACAATTTCTTTTACTATTTTGTTAAAGCAACAAACAATTTATCATACTATAATGTTAACAGCATTTTAATCCACCAAATTCACAGGATTGTTAGTCAATACTCAGTTCAAACAGTTTGAAAACATGAGGAGAGGTCTTTCTCTTGTCCATAAAGATTACACAATTAGTGACCAGACAACACTGTTTCAAGAGAAATAACATTAAGCTGTGCATTTGGAATCTAGTTGGGATCACTCATTACGGTTGTTTGTTACAGTCCGAAAGTGGACACCGACTGCCTCTGCAAACTCTTCTAGCACCTAATGGGCTTTTTCCACATGGAGAGTTGTATGGATATTGCTCATAAAAGCAAAGATACTCCTGTACTAATGTGTATCCTTGCTCATGATACATTTGAAATTGATTGCAGTAACAAAAGCACTAAGTATTTGATAGAAAATGTTTTCTGGGTTATCAGAATACGGAGGAAGAAAAGATAGTGGAAGCAAGAACCATGATGTCAAATTTAGCCAGTGGATATTTTTTAGGAAGGATGTAATTCCATAAAATTAACAACCAAAGCAAGTGTTGCAACACTTCTATATAACTTCATGAAGCATTTTGTACTCCTTGTCTGCAACCCCATCTTCTGGAGAATGTATATCACTGAGGGTAACCCAAAAATATTTATATAAATGTATGGAATGTCTACCTTACAATATTAAGGTACATTTTATCCAAAAAGCTAGATGGGACTTATTCATACTGTTCATTTTAATTTCCTTTGAGCTGGTTTGCTATAGAACTTATCCTAAGAAGATTATTTTCTACCCTAAGGAGTATTTTCAAAGCATTGAATTATCAGTTTCTCAGGATTCTAAACTTTCTAGTCAACATAATTTCAAATTCTCTAGGTGCCAAAAGGGTAATCATAGATTTCGAAAACAAAGATATGAACTTTAGTAGGAAGTCCTGTTTAAAGTAAACAGATGTTTGCTGATGTCAGAGAAACAAAACATTCATAGCATCTAATTACACTTTTCCTGTGTGACTGTCCAAAGACAAGGAGCATCAAAGACAATCCTGAGTTAGGCAGGGTTTATTCTACAACTGTAACAATACCATACAGAAACATTCTGAAAGAACCCTTTTTGCCATGTACCCAGCAAGTTATACCAAAGCCACATAATAAAACATATGTTGTGTAAAACAATATGATCTCACAGGGCCATTCAGTATCCTAAACATTTGCTATTGACATTGTGTTTGAGCAGCCATTCAATACTGTCTCACAATTTGTGCAGTTCATAGAAATGTCCCTACCACTTACTGACTTCCTTTAAGAAATTTCTTCTGTCCTACTCTGTGTATGTGTCCACATGAGCTCATACATGCACACGTTAACAAAAGAACTTATTGGACATAGGAGGACAGTTTTTGTCTGTGTCTTGATTTAGTTACCACTAAGCAAAACTCATCAAAAAATAGTGTTACTGATTGCATAAGTGTATGCAGATGTGTTTGCACTAGGATACAAACACAAACACACATTCAGTTAGGAAAAAAACAAAAACAAAACAACAAGCAAGCAAACAAAACAAACAAACAAACAAACAAAACCACAGAGACAAAATAAAAAAAAAACAACCCCTACATGTTTGTTTGACATGTTTTCTTGGAAATCTATGAAAATGTTCCATTGTAGTAGAAAAAACAGACAATAGCTGATAAAAGTAATGCTAGATATAGGCAAGCTGTCTCTGTGAAGAGTGACAACAGCATCAGAAAGGGCATTTCTGACCTAGGGTAAGTTCAAAACTGTTGTAGTTTACAATTACTCCAGTCAAAAACTCCTTATGTTGGCTACCACTATTCCATTGGGTAACTAAAGGGAATTCTGATATGGATAACACATAGGACATCTGTTTGCCAAACAAGTTCCGCAGTTAAAACCCTTCCATTCACCACTGCTGTAGTTTCCTTTCCCCTTCAGCTGACATATCTATAACTTCTAAGATAAAGACAGCAATTATTATATTGTACACCATCATAAGATGTAAAATGAAGTGCTTTCTACCAAGCTGACAACACTAACCTTTACAATTATCTTTTTAATTCACAACTTGTTGAGAAAATGGACATAATAAAAAGAATTAATCGCACCATTATCTAACATTATGCATGGAATAGTATAAGATAAGCAGATGTTCAGTGCCGTTATTATTCGCTATTTGTTTTGGCTAAAGCCATTATCCACAAAGTACCAGGAGCTAAACAAACATAAAGAGTTGTGCACTTGTTCATTTCCTGGTCATGTTCATCTGAAGGTCTTACTTTGAAAATATGTATAATATTATTGTGATATGTCATGAAAACATCCACCTAAGCATGCTAACCAAGCTCATTACTGCTGGTCAGGAGACATGAATTTTCATTCTGTAGCAAACAGAAAATCCAAAACCACAAGTGTGCATTTTCCTGAAATTATGAGAAATACTAAAGAGAATGTACTTGATGGTAATTCATACAGCTATATTAAGCCTAACTTTTCATTATCCATGTGCTGTATTTCAAAGTGTAATTTTTAGGCAATGTGCTTCAGAATGTAGCCATAGAAATCTCTGAACTTAGGAAATATCAAGCACTTTTGTGGCACATCACATTCTGTGGGAATATACAGTGGTTATACTGTATTTACATCCCAGTTGCATCCTATTATTTAGGATCCATCAATGACACATCTATTTCCAGCAGCACTATTTTAAAGAATTTGTAGAAAAAAAATACTGGTAAAATCAGCAGATAAAGTAATATTTAAAATTAAATGGATATTTATAATTAAAATGGCTTAACGGATGTATCCCATACCATAAACATCACATTATAAAGGGGGAAGCTTGCTGACAACAGGAGCTCTTTTTCTGCTTCTTTCCATCCTTGGAGGGGCTCACTTACCATTCTGCTCCTGAGGACTGCTTTCCTGTTTATTGTGAGTACTGTACATTTCCTGGGTTGAATATAACTTTGTATACTTTACATTGGCATTAGCATTAATAATAATTTTGTTGTTTCATTAAATCTTCTAGAGCCTCCTCACCTTTTCCCAATCTGCCTTCTTGGCTGGGGATGGGTTACTGAATGATAGAACAGTTGGCTATAGTTTAGCCCTGGATATGGGCTAAATGGGGACACCCCTGTGTTCCCATCTGTACTTTCTGCCTTTTTAAAATTTATTTTGATTTCACTTTTGCTGAAATGTAACTTGGTTTTAGCATTTTTGTTGAAGGAATACCGAAAATCTTGATTGCCTCTTTATTCCTAATATCTGTAACAAGACTGAGCTATGACAACCACAGATTTCTTGTTGGGATGTTCTCATCCTAGCGTGAAGAACCTTTTAAGAGGTATCATTACTCAAACATAGATTTGGCATCCCAAAAAAGCCTTTAAGGAAGACAGATCTATTATTTGCACCATTCCAAGGGCAATTTGTTTTTTTACTCTCCTTTACAGAAGAAACCTGTTAAAAGTGAAAGAGCTGCTTGAGAAATTACACGGGTTAAAGAATTAGCAGCATGCATTATCCAGGGTAACAGCAGCAGTCCTGGTGAAAGTCCAGTCTTTGAATCTTTCTAATAGGAGTTGGGTATTGACTGTCAGATTGACTAAACTGGAACTGAAAGTAAAAGCTAGTATGTCCTTTACCCCTTTTAAAAAGTTATGTAATTGGTACATTTTGATGAAGAGCACAGGTACCTGATGAACTAAACTCTTTTGCAATAACATGACCCTGTTGTCATCTTGGTCACCACAGAGAAGGCTGATGAATGGCTGAGGCTGGGTTACATTTTACATTGGTCCTCCAAATAGATCAGAGACTTCGAAACTGGTAATAACCTCCCAAAAGTAGAGTGATAAAGTCCACTTATTCTGTTTGGAAAATAAAATATTTTCTAAACATTTGAAAAGTTTTCTATGTATCTTTCAGTCAGCAGATAGAAAGAACAAGAATAAATGTATTGGGTAAATATCTTTTTTGCTAGTTTTTATTATTTTTATCCTAAAATAATAATATTTTTACCCTAGATATATCATATAATAAGCCATTTTTTCATTTCTGCTTTTTGTACACTCAGTTAAACTTTTTTGGATGATCTGATGAGCTTCTGAGCTTCTTTAGCTTCAAAAGGAAAGGTCTACTGTATGCAGGACCATGTCACATGAAAGAGCAACCCTTCCATTAGTATTCGAATGTTGTCATTTCTGACTGAGATCAGATAAGGGTTTGTTTGCTTATATACAAAGAAAGAAGTAAATATAAATACAAAAACATAACAAAAAGAAACAAATTAACAATGAACATATAAAATCATATCCATATCTAAATCAAGATTTAATGTGTGCAAGATAATAAAAATACATGAAAAATAACCATCCCCAAAGAACGTTCCAGAATGACAGAAGAGTCTGCATGCCCTGGCCCTCCTTTCAGTCAAAAAGTAGTCAATTTAAAATGCTAGACTTCTGTTTCAGAGCCATTGTAGCCTTCACTGAGCCTTTTCTAGCACACATCACACAGGCTATTTTTCTGAGTGCAGGCTCAGAGGGATGTGATCTGGTGGAGTAAAACTGCAAAGCGCAAATAAGAAAACATGCCTTTGCTTCAGTTACTTTCTCTTCCCTATTTGTCCTTCTTTATTCAGACAGAGCTGCTTGTTCCCTCTTCCACGTTCAGTCATGCTCTTTCATTTTCTTTTTGAAGGAGAAAAAGGCTCTGGGGCCAGAATCACTGATATTTTTGTGTTGATGCAAATGAGGTTAGAAGTCAGCTAAGATGTCCAGCCAGGGCATTTCCTTGAACAGGAGAAAATTGGGGTGACACAGAGCTACCAAAATTTAACAGCTCCCTATCCCTCATCTCTAACACAAAGAATAGTCACAGCACAGAGGGCATGATCAAAGTATTTAATCACAGAATATTCATGGTTGGAAAGGGTCCTAAATCACAGAGTCCAATCATACCCATAACAAAAAACAACACCTAAAAAAAACCCCTCAGACACCTAAATACCCTGATCAAGCATGACTTCAAAACCACAAAACAACCACCTACATGCCTGACAGTAGAGCAGCATTAAATACCTGCAGGGATGGTGACTCAACCACCTCCCTGGGAGGGCTATTCCAGTGCCTCACCACTCTCTCTGTAACGAATTTCTTCCCAATATCCAATCTAAACCTCCCCTGACGCAACTTCAGACCATGGCATCTGGTTCTGGCAGTAGTTACTAAGGAGAAGAGGCCAAAACTCACCTCTCTACAACCTTATTTCAGGTAATTGTAGAGGGCAGTGAAGTTCCCCCTCAGCATCCTCTTCTCCAAACTAAACATACACAGCTCCTTCAGCCTCTCCTCATCTGACTTGTTCTCTAAACCCCCCACAAGCTTGGTAGCTCTCCTCTGGACATGTTCCAGCATCTCAATGTCTTTCGTACAATGAGGGGCCCAGAACTGAACACAGTATTCGAGATGAGGCCTCACAAGTGCCGAGTACAAGGGCACGATAACTTCCCTTCTGCTGACCACGCTATTCCTGATACGAGCCAGGATCCTGCTGGCCTTCTTGGCCACCTGGGCACACTGCTGACTCATATTAAGCCAGCTGTCCACCAAGCAGCATCAGGTCCTTTTCTGACAGGCATCTTTCCAACCACTCATCCCCAAGTTTGTAGCATTGCCTGGGGTTGTTGTGACCAAAATGTGGGACCCGGCCCTTGGCCTTGTTGTACCTCACACAACTGGCCTCAGCCCACTGATCCAACCTGTCCAGATCCCTCTATAGATCCTTCCTGCCCTCAAGCAGATCAACATTCCCACACAATTTGGTGTCATCTGCAAACTTACTGAGGGTGCTCTCAATCCCCATGTCCAGGTCATCGACAAAAATTCCAAACAAGACCAGCCCCAGAACTGAGCCTGAGGGACACCACTGGTGACTGGCAGCCAGCTCAATTCCACCCCATTAATCACAACTCTGTGGGAACAGCCAGCCAGTTTTTAACCCAGCGAAGAGTCTATTTGTCTATACCATGTTTGCCAGTTTCTCCAGGAGAATGCTGTGGGAGACTGTGTCAGAAGCCTTACTAAAGTCCAAGTAGACAACATTCACAGCCTTCCCCTCATCCAAAAGGTGAGTCACATGGTCACAGAAAGAGATCAGGTTGGTTAAGCAAGACCTCCCTTCCATAAACCCATGCTGGCTGGCCCTGGTCCCATGGCTGCCCTGCAGTTATATGAGAGCTCACTCAAGAAGATCCTCTCCATGATCTTTCCTGGTACTGAGTTCAGGCTGACAGGCCTGTAGCTCCCCAGATTCTCCTTCTGGCCTTTCTTGTAGATAGGTGCCACATTAGCCACCCTCCAGTCATCTGGTACCTCCCCTGTTGACCAGGATTGTTAAAAAATGATGGAGAGAGGCTGGATGAGCTCTCCTGCCAGTTCCCCAAGTACCGTTCGATGAATGCTTTCCAGCCTCATAGACTTATGAGTGTCTAGGTGCAAAAGCAGATCATAAACTTCTTCCTGGATTATGGGGGGGTTGTACTGTTCTCCATCCTTATCTTCAAGCTCAGAAGGCTGAATGCCCTGGGAGCAGTTGGTCTGCGCATTAAGGACAGAGGCAAAGACAACATTAAGTACTTCATCCTTTTCCTCATCCTTGGTTGCAATGTTCCCCCTCACATCCAGTAAGGGATGGAGAATCTACCTTGTTCTCATTTTATTGTTGATGCACTTGTAGAAACTTTTTTGTCCTTTATGTCAGTGGCCAAGTTGAATTCTTGTTTGAGACAAAAAATCGGGAAGCTTCATTCAAGTTATTTGCATTTGAGTTAATAGTAACCTTGGAGAGTTCTTTCACAGCTGTAAAGGTGAACATTTGCAAAATCCCACGTGCCTTTTGAAATTTTGAATAAGCAAGGCTTTTGAAAATATAAATTTCCTTGTTAATAAAGATTCTATTACTTGTTTATTTAGAACTGAACAACACATAAATGGGTTTGCATTTGAAAATACTTATTCCTTTCAATGAGAAATGAAACACAAGGCTAAACCAGACCAGAGACATTTGTTATTTTACTTCCATAGTGCTTGTTATGATAATTGATCACTCCAATAATTTCAAAGATATAATTAATTGCTAAAAGTAATTTAGTTGCCTTTTATGTGAAATATTCTTAATTAACAAAGAACATTTAAATAAATTACCATAATACTGAAGGTCACACAAATAATAGTTGCAGTTGTGCTCACTGTTGCATAGATACATATTTCTACATAAAGACAGAAGGAGTAAAATTAATTTTAATAAAATGAAAATAAGTTTCTTTCATAGAAATTTCACTACAAGCATCTTACTCTCTTTGGCCTTTTAGTGAGGATCAAATGTAATGTCAGTTTAATATTAGATGTGGCAATATAATTTAATCCACTTTATACTTTGGCAAAGACGGAGCAACAACTTGATTACTCTTTCATTTCTTCAAATGCTATAATTATTTTTTGCTGTAGAATCAAGCAAATGTGATAAGAAAACAACATACCAAAGGTTAACTGACACAATGACTCCTGAACTATACTGGACACAATGACACTGTTTCAGACCTTTTTCTTGCCACCATTTCCTTTCCAAACTTTTTTAGGGTGTTTTCTTGGGTGACTGGTTATAAAGCTTCCTCAGGCATAGTAAGGAGAGAACTTTGCATTTTTTGCTTTCCAGGTGATAGCTGACTCATTACTGTTGACAGCAGAAAAGATGTAGGAGGAAACACCTTTTTCCTCAGTGTATATTGAAATGAAGTCATAGTTGTTAACAGCAGTTTGCATGAAGCCAAACTAACTGCCATGTTAAACACCTTCTTAGAAAGACTTCCTTCAAGAAATTTAGAAGTAATAGTTTAAGGTTTCCAAAGTCAAAATGTCAAAATGGTGTAAAGTAAAAGAAAAAGACTAGAGATCTTTGTCTAACATCTTTTCTATACACATTAAATATTAGACTTTCAAATTAAGATTGGATTCAATTTTAGCTGAAGTTGTGACCTTCTATAGCTGAAGAAAAAAAGTGTTAAGCTGATGACAAGATTAATGATATTTACATGCCAAATGACAGAACTAAAGCTGGAGTACTGATTAAAGATAATTAGTCAGTGTAATGCCATTTTGAACTGATGTAAAATTTTATAAAATCAACAAATAGTCAGAGTTTGGATACGTTCTGAATCCATAAGCAGTAAGGACTTATTTCCAAATGTCTCATCATTTTTACTTATTTGTTTGCTTCTGAAGACCATTTTTAATTCTGCTCTTTTAGTAGTTCCAGAGTGACACTATGCTTTCAGTTATAGCGGTAGAGGAAAAATATTTATGAAAATCTCCCTTGTACAACATATCTACTTGAAACAGCAAATAAAACCGTTCCATCAGCTCTAGAACTAATGAAACATAGATTTACATGGATTAGGATCTTGACTTTGACAGAATTTGATATTCAAAGGACTAGGTCTGATAGATTTTTTTTTGTTGGTTTTTCTTGGTATCTGTGCTACTTTTTCCAGGGTGTCTGAAAACTTTTCTTCAGACAGGGAACTGTCTACACAATCGGCTTGGCCACATAGTACCAAAGATTAAAAACATAATGACCTTTGACTCTATAATCACCCTATTAAAAATTGAAGGAAATACATCAATACGTTCAAAAGGAAAGGATTCATCTCTGGGAAAAGTGAATTTGTCTAAGCATAGTTTCCACAAGAAGTCAGGTTATAAAATAATGAGGAATTTTCAAAAGCACTTTATGCACTAATTTGATGGTTTTCTCACAGAAATCAAAGGGAATTAACAGATACCTAAAGACACAAAGGCTTTGTAGCTGTGATAATCTAAGTATTAAAGTAGCAAAATATGTAGGAAGAAAGGAAGTATTTTAATAGGCAAATCATTAGTGTTGGAAGCAGACACATTTTCAGTCATGCTAGCCCTTCTGTGAAACACCTCCCCAACTACTTTTGCTAACAGATAGGCAAAGCATAAAGAGAAAGTGCCAGCAACCATTCATACTTTCTGATCTGTTTCTGTGTCACTTAAATGTGTGCAAAAACTGTCATTAATATGAAGGGGGTTAATGGAAATCCTAGCACTGTTAGTCTTTCAGTCCTACAGCTGCTCAGGGGTTTTTTAAGGTTTTGTACAAATATCTTTCAAAAACAACAGTGGAAGCTTTGGGTATTATCAGGTATAAAACCCGAGCCTAAGCAGCGAACGCTGCTTCAATGGCAAGCTAAATTTTTTTCTTGGTTCACTGAATACATCACCCTGATGTTTCAAACTTTCTTAAATAAGGTGCCATAGATGACGTATTTAACTCTGTGTGTGTAACTTAATCAACCACAGAAATGGCAAAATGGTTTGAGTCCAAAGGGAGTCTCTGTTGGTTTTCTATTAATTCTTTTTTATCTAACTGCTTTGAGTTTTGATCAAAAGCAGAAATATTTAAAAAATACCAAAAAAAGGCTTTTCTCAAAATGGTTATCTGTAGATTCATTCACAGAATCCTTAGAAGGCATCTAATAGAGGAAAATGAGCTATTCATTGTTACACTTCATAGGTTTATCAAACATTACTTTTCATGAAATAATTACATTTAGGATAACACTGATCAAGAAAACAATATCCTGCAATCCTTCTTTGTATAGACATTCCCAGGTTATAACAATGAAAAATGAAAGCAGGGTATTATATTTCATTAATTTTCTACAAATGAGAAAGGGTTAACAGCAACAAGGAAAAAAAACAAAACAAAACAAAGAAAAAGAAAAAGCGGTCCTTAGAGACAAACAAAGCCCTGTATAATTTATACTTTGGAGTAAGACTGTTTTATACAGAAGCCAAATAGAATTTACTCAGACTACAGAAGCACCAACAAAAATATTTAATGGAATAAACCTCAATGCATTCTTAGCTCACTAGTCTCACAGGAAATTAATGGTACTGGTAACTAAATAATTAGAAATGGGAATTTGTGAACATCTTTATTAACCTTACATTAATTTGCAAAATGAGAAAAGAAAATAAAGTTTTGCTCCCAAAACTGTGTAGAATACACAGAATAAATTGCAGCTGTAATAAAAAGGATCTATTTCTCTCATTTAAAAAAGACAGAGTTATAAACCAAAAACCATTATAGACCATTAAGTCAAAACTATTAACTCTCCTAAATTATTACCTTTATATGAAACATTTCCCTGACAGTAATGAGGGGTTAAACTTATAAAATTATATCTTTGTAGGCTAGGGAGAAAATGTGTATACTATTTTCAATATTTACAGTAATGAGAGATAAGGTAGAAAACATAGCTTCATATCAGGAGACATGTCATTGCAGCTCTACCTTTCAAAGTCTCTTTAAAGCAGGTTTCCTTGATCTCTGTGAGGAACAGAGACCTGAGGAGAATGTTATAGCTATAGGGGCTTGATCTTGAAAGCTGTCTAAGCCTTGCTGTAAGAAGTGCAAAAAGTCAAATAAGCAGTACCAAACACTTAAGACAGATTGTGAATCATTTATTCATAGTAGTAAGCAATTAGATGTCATGTTAGAGCCAATGTTGGCTCCTGTTCGAGAAAACATTTCAGTATATGCTGAGCTTGAAGTCAGTGGGGCTTAAGTATGCCCAGTGGGATTTCCCTGAACTGAGACCCATAATAACAATCGATTCTGAGAACAAGGAGATTCACAATCTGGTCTTCCATACTAATTTTGTAGAGTAAGAAGACTCCATAAACTGAGAAATTAGGACACTGTTGATCATGCAAATAAACCTCTATCCTGCTGCTAAATATACAAGACTGAGAAGAACGAAAAATCCTTATGGTAGCAGGTTAGATACTAATCTAGAGCACGCACACTTTAAAGGCTTACAGTGAACATATGTGTACAGGAAACTTTTTGAGGCTTTTTAGCCATTTCTACTGTCAGAGTAAGAGGTGCTTTTGGTTATGCTGAGGA
This sequence comes from Chloroceryle amazona, assembly GCA_027560015.1. NCBI lineage: Eukaryota > Metazoa > Chordata > Aves > Coraciiformes > Cerylidae > Chloroceryle > Chloroceryle amazona. The sequence goes on along the minus strand of JANHFX010021531.1, from coordinate 11,117 downwards.
AAATGGGAACAAGGGCAGCTGTGCAGAGCAGCCCTGAAAGAAATGCTTTCAGAGTTTCTATTGAAAGGCTGTTTCTCAAAGGCAGCTGCTCAATGCCTTATGATGTATTCAAGGCACAGCCTCTTTGCTTGGCCCATCACCCTGCTGCACCTGCTCCTCTCAGCTCACTTCACCTGAGTAGATCGTGACAAGAGTAACAAAGTGCTGTGCTCTGGCATCCTACAGAAATCTCAGCAATGCTTTCCTACCTCCTCAGCTGTACCACTGCAGAGCCAAGCTCCTGGTTATACACTGTATTTGCTCAGAGCATCAGGTACTAGATATCTGTTTACCTTCCTTTTCTTCCTCCCTGCTGCAATTTCTCAACAGCGAAGTGACTCCTGCATAAGAGGTGCATCACTACTCCTCAGAATTTCAATACAATGTCCGAGATCTTTCTTCCATTACAAGACTCAGAGGGTGATATTAATACCTCAATAATTTCTAATACCTTTACATTTGGCAAAGGTACTACCAGGCAAAGGGTATTTCTTGGCAAATTACACCATTTATCATCAAGATCTACTGAAAGAAGTCTAGAAGAATTTATCACAGCCATATTGCTTAGAGCCCTGTGCTACCTTCATCAGAGTTACCTGATATCCTCCATTTTTAAAAAAAATCTTCTTTTAGTCAGGTCATAGTGTTCTTTCTACATGGTGGAGGCCAGAGGCTAGATGTGCCCTGAGATTTCAAAAATATCAGTAATTTTTATTTATCCTGGTCACCTGACAAGTCCTCTTTCACTTTTCATTTGTTCCAGAATGCTACATCTTTTAAACACACTAATTTCAAAGTTTCAAACCAAAAAGTATCACAGCAAAAAATACAAAGCTGTAACTTGTAAATAAAGTTTGAAATATGTACTTCTGCTGCAAATGTTTTGAATGACCTTCAAAGCTTGTAGTCTTCCTTTCTAAATATTCTTCAAGATTTGAGCTTGGAAGTTGTTTTATTTTTGTCAGTAGAGTGGAAGCCTTTAGAGGTGGTTTCCTTTGTTTGTTACAGTAATGGAAGAGCTCCCTCAGTTCTGTCAGTAGTACACCTCAAGCAATTAGAATGAAAAGGTTGCAAAAGTTCAAAAAGAAGATGGCATTCTTGGATTGAGCACATTTGTGATTATAACAGGCACTGAAAGGTTATAAAGGATCTTTTAATTAGATATAAAATTTATCTTTCAAATCTCCAGCAACATAATTAACAGCATTTCCATAGGATTTCCTATACTGAGCACATACACCATACAGATATGTTATAGCTTGTATCATTTATTACACATATTTGTGCACTAATTTTGCTACGGTTTTAATCAACTTAAAACTTAATGCAGTAAAATTCGACTTATAGTAAAATACCCATGCAACTTATATCACAGAGCTCCATCAGACTTGTTTGGAGAAGGGCTGAGAGTCAGTAAGAATAATTTGGGCTATAAGGAAACTGCAGACACAGATCAAGACAGCAGAGCTTTAGATATTCAATAAAACCTACATTTCGAGCATTCACACTCTGGTAAAGATTAATTATTCTCCAGGATGCAGAGTTCAGAACATTTCTGATTTAAAACACAAAACACACACACAACAAAAAAAAACCCACAAAAAACGCAAACAAACCACAACCACCACACCCATGTGCTATTACATTCTGTAACACTGTGCCTTTAAAATTTCCTGCTTTTTTCAACTTGTACAGAGGAAATTCAGGCAACTCTGGTTTATTTCTCAACAATGGACCAAGAAGGTTCTCCCAGATACTTTCTGCATCAAGACATAAAACTGACATTTTGATTGGGATTTCAAATCACTAAAGTATCTAACTTTTCAGAATCTGAAGCAAATTATCAATATGCCTAGATATTTTTTTCTGCAGTACCTTATTCTTTCTTTAGAATGGCATGGAAAATCTACATGTATATTATGGGATTTTATTTCATCTCTGAAAGGAACACTGAAATCTCAAGATCTGTGAGAGGAAAAAGTAATTAGCAGGGAGTATTCTATCAGGGACTACACAGGGGACACAAAAAGAATGAGATTATTTTCTCCCACAAAGTAAAGATTTTAGAGGACTCTATTATACAACCTGCCCTCTCCATTGTCTAACATTTTTTATCTTCACTCTTGCCCAGATACACTGTTGCCACTCTCCCGACAAAGAAAAAAATACCAAAAAATATACAAAAAGAGGGACTCATCCCTCTAGGAAGAAAAACAATTAGCCTGAAGGGTATTCTTCATAGATGTTGCAGGAAGAGTCCTCCCCACAATAAGGACACTCTTTCTGCTGAACATATATGAAGCACAACTCTTCATACTAAATGTTTTCTTTGTTTTGTTTGGCTGGTTTTGGTTCTGTTCGTTTGGTGTGTTTGCTTGTTTTTTTTCCAGTAAAAAAGAATTAAAAAAATCACTGAAAAAAAATAATCAGATAGTAAGTAGCAAGACTCAGTTATAAAGATAATAATCTCTAGAGAGTCCTGGGTAGACAGAATAACAGTTATAGTGTCTCTGAACAAGTAGGATTCTGAGATTTCTCAAATGGGTGGTTTATTGGTCATTATCAAGATTTTCCTGTTATTTTTTGCAGTAGCCTGAGTGCATATTTCAAAGATTTCAGAGTTTTGTTAGTCAGCATCTGTTTTGGCAAAACATCAACAGACTGGCCATTGATTTCAAAGCAACTTTATTGTGATTTGGGAGGACTCAGAATCAGACTCAACAGTCCGAGGCAGATGGTTGGAACAGGTGTTACAGAGAGTTATAATCCTATTTTGATTAATCCTGTGTTGTTTTGGTTTTTTGGGTTTTTTTTTTTTTACAACAACCCTCCAGTTATGCATGACAGGTATCCAACTAATCAAAAATATAGTCAGTAGTAACAATCTGAGGTATTGTCTGGAGAAACATCAGGAATGATTGCAAGCATGTGAGCCAAAATAATTTTCTTTTCAGGGAGAAAGATTTTCATAAAGTCCTCCTCTACTCAGGTTTTTTTTGGAAAATGCAGATTTGTTTCTAACAGCTCAGCTTTCATTACTTCTTTTCAAAACAGCCTTCAGATGAAGAAAAGTTGGAGTATGAAAACCTTTACTCTTTTATCAGTAAGCAATATTATTTTATGAGCAATAAACCCACTAGGATCAAATGTGTAGCTAAAGCTTGAATGTTTTGATCTTCAGCTATTCCCAGTGTCTTAAAGTGACTAGAAACCTAGCTACCTCACTTGGCATCAGTTTGCCCCAACTTAAAATCAGGTTCCTTTATAAAGTTTTAAGAAAATTCAAAGTCCCTACCTTTCACAAACCTCACTATATTGTCATAAAACAAAGTTTGATTTGTGGGCTGTCTGCCATTGAAGAAGAGGCAGCTATTTTTATGACAACTGATAAGTATTATGTAATGCATAGTCTCAGAAACATTTTTAAATCTTGGGATTCTTTTCTCTTATGAGGGGCAGAGAAAAGAGTGACACGCAAAAGCGGAGCTCTGCTTCAGTCCCCACCCTCCAGCATTGCAACCAAACCCAGATATGACACTTTAGTACCTGTTAACATCCACAAGCAAGGTCTCCAAGGAGGAACTGTACCTGTAACACACAGTGTTACTGTCCACAAAAAGAAATGTGTGCTCATAGTGGGTGACTTTCTCTCAAGGGCTATTAAAGGAGCCCATCCGACAATCTGACAGGGAGTCACGAGAGGTATACTGCCTTCCAAGAGCTAAGGTCCAAGATGTTGCCAAGAGGATGCCACAAGGATGTCAAGAGCACAGGCTTACTATCCATTGCTACTCTTCCACGTGGGCACAAATGACACCACAAACTGGAACCTAGGCAGAATCAAGGAAGACTACAAAGCCCTGTTGGTGCAAGAGAAAAGCATTGGTGCCCAAGTTAGGTTTTCTTCCATTTTACTAGTTAAAGAAAAGGATGCAGCCAGAAGATGTATAATGCAAATCAACTTCTGGCTTTGTGGCTGGTGCTGTCATGAGGGTTTTGGCTTTTATGACAGTGTGACATTCTTCAGTGACTATAGCCTGTTAGGGAGGGATGGGATCCACCCGTCCAGAGGAAGTAAGGGAATCTTTGGCAGCAAGACGGTTGCTTGTTCCTTAGCTGCCTTCCAAGATGAGAACCAGAAGATGAAGCACCTCAAATGTATGTACACTAATGCACACATCCTGGGGAACAAGCAGGAGGAACTACAGCTCCATGTCCAGTCAGGAAGTTACGATGCCATAGAAAGAGCTGAAACAAAGTGGGACAACTCACTCACATGATTGGAGGATCAAAACAAATGACTGCAGGCTGTTTCACAAAGACAAGGAAAAAGACGAGTTGTCATCACACTATGTTAAGGAGAAGCTTGAATATATAGAAGTCAGCTATGGTGATTGTGGAAGCTCTATCAAATGCCTCTGAGGCAAGAGCAGAGGGGTTGTCTCCAAGGGGGATCTTACGGTAGGCATCTGCTACTAACCTCCAAACCAAGGCAGCAGGCCATTTAAGCAATATTTGCATCAACATAACCTGGTTCTTATGGATAACTTCAGCTACCCAGACATTTGTTGGCAGAAAATACAGCAGCTCACATGTCATCCATCAAGTTCTGGAATGTGTAGAGGACTGCTTCCTCATTCAAATGTTATATGTGCCAACCAGGAATGAGGAGACGCTGGACGTGCTGCTCACAAGCCAAGAAAACCTGCTTTGTAGTATCTCAGTGACATTGTGGAGCATGGGGTCCTGCTGAGCATACTGAAGAGAAAAAAAGTGTTAGATTTTCAGAGCTCAGCTGGAAGAGATTCCATGGGAAGCTTCCATGGAGGACAAAGGAGCTATTGAGTGCTGGGAGCTTTTCAAGAACACTCTCCCAGTAGCAGCATTTAAAAGGTTGCTACAAAAGAAAATGGAGACTCCTTTTCTACAAGGAGTCACATGGGAAAGATAAGGAGTAATGGGTACAAGGTACCCCAGGGAGATTCTAACTAGACACAAGAGGAAAATTTTCACAATAAGAACAATCAGTCACTGGAATAATCTCCCCAGGGAAGTGGTGGATTCCCCAACACTGGAAACTATAAAGATTCAGCTGGACAGGGTGCTGGGTCATCTTGTCTAGACCATGCTTTTGCCAAGGAAGTTTGGACCAGATGAACCTCAAGGTCCCTTCCAACCTGGTATTCTATGATTCTAAGGTTATCAGATAGTGAGAGTAAAATAAAGATCAGTTTGTTTCATACATGACCTATCTTCATTTTTTTAAGAGTTATTAATAAAAAAGTCAGAGTAACTATGATTTTATTTTATTTTTTACTGGAAAACTGCATTTTCCAACTCAGTGCAAAAAACTACAAGAAACTCTGTGTTCAGAGAAGAAAGAAAATACTATTTCCATTCCCAGCAAAGGGTGAGAAGGAAGAACTGGATACAATAAATGAAATTACAAAAGCCAGCAAGCAAAATGCACTTCAGTACATTTTACAGTTTTACTGCATTTTAAGAGTTTTGTAAAGCTACAGCTTGTCCCTGAACCTACCCCATTTATTTTGCCTTTTGGTATTCCTCCAGATAAGCAGACAAGGCTTAGAGGGATTATAGCCTAGTTTTCAATGGTTTCAGTCACCTGCAATTCCAACTGAAATAATAACAATTAGACTGTTTTGATTAGCAAAGTGAGAACAGAAGCTGAATTACTGTTTAATCATTTATCTGTAATACTAACATCAACAGAAAAGGTACTCACATACCCTACCCCACCCCTAATCACACAAAAGTTAGATAAAACTGAGTGTAAAGTGTTTATGAGTACTGAGCATCATGTGGTCGGGGTGTTCTCCCTCCTAGTACAAGATACTTACACAAGATTAGCTTCTTGACAATCAATATTTGACCTGTATCTGTAGATTTGTCTGTGATTACACACTCTTGACAGCTTTTTCATTTTAATTACATTTATTTATTTATTTTGGTGGTTAACGGCTTTTTTGGCACTATGCACAGCAGTTATCCAGATGGTCATCTGCTGTAAGGTCAAACAAAATAAACAAAAGGACTTTTATGCATTCCTTCCCTGAAAGCTACATGGTAGCAGTACTATTGTCTCTCCCAATATATTTAAAAATACATATAGTTTTAGAACTGGAATTGTAAAATAGAACCAGAAGACTGAGTTACTCATGAGGAAGATTCATTTATCTGTATCTATCCCTTTTTGCTGCTTGAAAAGCTCTGATCTCACAATACATTATATTTGGGTACTGTACAATACTATGAAACAGCTAAACAAGGGCTTACATACCTCATTCTACTGGACTAATTTGCTCATATTAGCATTATAAAATAAATCAACGTTGTACTGATAACATACAAGTCATTCACTCTGCTGGAAAGAGGAAATTTTAAAATTATATTACCTACTTTAATTGACCAAAATGTAAATTTTTACAATTATATTCTATGTCATTTCTTTAATCATGAAGCAGAGGGTACAGGGTAACTTTGCTAATTACTCTTTATCAAGTTATATTAAGATCTGACAATTATTGTCTTCTATACTCGGCCCTACATCTAACAAACTATTGAAGTCATTCTTTTTGAAGAAATTATTATATAATTATTTTCCATCAGAGAAGTAATTTCTGAGATATGAAGCATTCAATTTGCCAGGACTTTAAGCATTTAACTGAAGCTGAGTCTTTTCTACTCAAAAATGTGCAGTCTCATGAGAGGTAAAGGAAAATAAGCAAATACCTTCATTCCCCATTTTTCACAGGTAACAGATGTACTGGCCTGAAAACTGCTCCTGCTGTTGCAAATATTTATCCTAACATTAGGAAAAAGAACTGTATATTAGAACAAAAGTAACTGTCATGTATAATCTACACTCTGCGAACGTCAGGCTGCCTTCATGTGCTGGGTGTTGACTTGGAATCAGAGATGAGTTCTATTAAGTACAGGAAATTAAGTGTGTAATTCTATTTTAGCTTAATGTCATCTCTATTCAATACACTGCAATATCACTCTCCTTCCCTACTTTCAGCCTCTTCAGTTTCTCCCTATCCCCTCTGCCAAAATTCACTATTCATGTTTTTGAGACTAGGGGGTGAGCTGCTTTAGGAAGCTGATCCAGCTCAAAGCTAACTGGCAAAAATAAATGAATAGTACCAAAGGAAAGGAAGGTGCTTATATCTTAACAGTGAATTATCACAACATTACCATAATGCAGTCAATATTTAAATTGGGTGGGTTTTGCCTCAAGTACCATAAATGACAAACCAAGATGTACATGTCCTAACGTACAGGACTAGCAGCAGAGTGACTACTGTTAAGTTCAGCATTTGTGTAAACACACAAATATACTTCAGCTGTAAACTTTGACTGTATTTAAAGATGCTGCATATTAAGCATACAAATTGTGAAATATATTCACAGTTGTTCTGTTAAACAACTATTCAGACAAAATGAATACTACTGACAATATTACAGTCAAGTTTAAAGTTCTAATGCAGATTTTAAGTGTGTCTTCTAAACAATGTTTCTCAGAATTCAGTCTAAAATTGCTGTGTGATGCATTTTACTGAGCAACAGTAAAATTCTCTGACTGTCTTAATGGAAGTTTTTAATCAAAATCCTATTGTAACAGGATTTTCAAAATGCAGAAAAAAAAAATCTGTTTTACAACCATGTGAAATAGCCTACTTATCTTAAAGATAAGTATCTTACCGTATTTTAGGACTATACTTTAGGATATATTAATGTATTTTTCCCTTCAGATTTAATCCAGAGGATGAAAAAGTAGAGCTTCTGTTGCTGTTCTCAGTGTAACACCTTTCAATCTAGCTTTCCTGTTTTCCAGAGGTAAGAATTTGAACTGAGACAGAAAACATCTTTTCAAAGTATTTCTTTGCATCTATTGAAGTAAACATAAATTTCTGAAGTATGTAGGTTAAATTTCAGGTGAAAGGCTAAGAAAGCTGATCATTTCCTGTTTTAAAATTAACTGTAAATTGCTTTGAAGTCTTATTAGCATGAAAAATACTTAATTTGTTTGCCTTTAAACTTTGTTTGAGAAATACTGTAAGGAGCAATTAGTATTGGCATTTGACTTCCTGAATCAATATGTACTTTTGGATTTATTAAATAAGTCCTTTAATGGAACTTTTTTCATCAATTTAGTAACTAATATTTCTTCAGAACTGAGATAAGGAAACCTCAGGAGCTCTAGTTAAATATTTATGCATGCTAAATTTTTAAACATCATTCAGTGACAGTTTCAATAAAAAAATATGGCAACCACTTTTTCAGAGTCATCTATAAAGGACTGTCTTGGATGGTTTCTGTTAACTGTAGTGCCATACCCTGCCGATGTTATACACACATTCTTAATACACTTCTCTGCTATTCAGATATAGTATAGTACATAATTAAAAATATATTAATTTCTATTGAAGTATTACTTTTTAAATGTACCAAAATACATATTTTAATGTGTTTATTATATATATGCAACTGGACATGCATACCTTAACTAAACAATTCTATGCTGGTAACTAAGAGTTGCTCAAAGCCATTCACCCTGGAATTGAGATCCCTTTTTCAGTTAAAGATGTTATGCTATTACCTATCATGTACAAACATAATGGTCATCAAATCATCTATATATATGTTGTAGCAAGGGCTGCAGCCTGATTTCAGGGCAAATTAAAAAGCCACACAACAAGCACAGCAGATGAATATAGGAAAATATAACTCTCTGTTCCTTCCTCTGATACTATCTGAACTAACCCCTGCCATCCACAAACTGGGATGTTTCCTTTTCATTCTGAGAGGATCATGGATATATGAAGCATTAATTCATAAGAATTAAGAGACGGTATATAAACTATAATCAAAAGCCTCACAAAACTTTTATAATTCTATCTAAAGAGGTCTTGGGTGCCTATAACAAAGCATAGAATAAATTAGATGGACTGCAATGAAAAATACCTACTTCCTTACATGGCCACTCACATGAGCACAGAGGTACCTAATATTACTTCACTTTAAAGTTGTCAACTCCCTATAGTTCTGCTTTGGCACATGCTTAGTATTGTGTCAGTATGAGCAGCTGAGTATTTCTTATAGCTAATCCTTCATGAGATCTAGAAATGAGTGTGAATTAATCTCATTGGACTTCAGATTTCTGCTGTATAGATGTTTTTATCCAAGCTAGTTATGCTCTGTTTCAAAAGCAAAATAGGAAAGCTTAGAAAAAAGTTTATCTAACTGTTATCTAACTTCAGAAGTCTACTCTAGGGTGAGACGTACTTTTTTTCTATTCAATAATAAAGAGCCTGGATGATTCAGTCATACATAGGTATGTACATTTCATTATGAGGAATCACCCTCTAGGTGCTACACTGCCTAAAGTCCTTAAGAGATCAGGCACAATACACATATTCTAAGTATGTTTACCACAGGGTGACGAAAATTTTTATTTAAACAAGATCATGTTCTTATAGCCACACTCAATATTAGTCCCTAATCTAGAGGATTATACCCACAGAAGCAGACAAAGATCTTTCAGTCCCATCTTCTGCCTGATAAAAGGGCATATCTGTCCATATCTAAGCACTTCCCCTCAAAATGTGGTAGCTGGGTAATGTGATTTCCTCCAGACTTAGATTTCTTGGACAATATTTTAGATTTTGATAAGTTCATGTACTTCCTCTCTGTTTCCCAGTCATTGACAGCCAAGTCACTGGACATATGGATATATCCTTATGTGATAAAGAATGGCAATGATACATGATGTCTAGTAAATGGAAATCTCCAACTTGACAGTAGCCCAAAAGAGTAATTAGAGCTAAACAAAGGAAAAAATTTTGTCAATCAAACAGATAAAATTATACACACAAATTCAATTCACCATAGTTCCAAACTTAATTGTGCAAGCTGTTAAAACACTTGCAAAATATTGGTAAACTAAATTCCATTTTACTTTTTATAGCCTCTGCTTTGCTCTACACACGCTTGTTAGTTCATTTACATAGTAATGAGTCTCAGAGACTTAAAGCTTTTCATTTTCACTGAATACAACTTACAAGCATTATGCATGCTAAATTGGAAAAAGAAAGATTTCTGAAAAAAAATAAAGAAGTTTTATATCTCTGTGATATACTGAAACAGAATTTCAATTAAATCTGAAATTTTCTGAGTATTTGTAGGAAGAAGGCATATATCTCTCCATATATAGAGATCTATACATATAGTTATAGCTAAAGAAACCCTTTATGGAAATAGTGTTTCCATATCGTGATTTGCAAATTCCAGAAAGTTACTATACTATTAAAAATCTAGTAACATAAGCCTAGATTCTGTTTAAAACATGATTTGTATGGAGAAAATATGTTCATGTGTTGTCCTATAGAGAACAATCCAAAACATTTTAACCTTTGGGAAGAATTAAGTGATTACTCTGTGAGAAAGAAGACAGTAAAGGGTGTACTCATGTCCCAACCCAGTGAGGCTATCCTTGATTAACAGAACCCACCAGCAATGCAGAACAGAGGAAGAAAACTTTATTTTGCCGTCCTGTTGGAAGTTCCAGAGCCCTTCTATTCTAGGTTTACTGATACAGTTTATGACACAGTTTGACAATTTTACAGATGGCAGGAGGAGAGTAAAGCAAGAAGAGAAACACAAGCAGGAGCATCATCATCTGGTCATGTAGCTAGAAACTCAATGTTGGTTTTACACCCTTATGCAAGTAAACTGGAGGAAACAAAGAACAAGGTAAATTCAATGAAATGTGGAGGTCTAATATTAGCACTGTTATATTTACAATAGTCTCAAACTTTTTTTTTGAGGGTGGTAACTATGTGATTGGTAACATAAAAAAATATTATAAATCAGTAAGTGTCTATGGCTGAAGAAATTAAGTTTCCAATCCTGTACATGTTAGTTAGGCCAAACTTACTTTGTGTTGGTTGAACGTGATAGTAAAGTTTTTTTTTTAATATTATATATTGCTATTTATAACATTCTAATTATTGCATTCATATATATTATATATATTTGAATATATTTGCCTCTGG